>CM076583.1:713254601-713410823 GCA_034641835.2 Pinus albicaulis | reverse complement strand
ATGACGCAAAAAGAAGGGGGTAACTCAAAGGAATTGAGGTGGCTGTCAACCTTTTCATTACTCGCCTGCTCTTTTTGGATGATATTCTCTTTTTCGACAATGGAAGCTTAGAAGACTTTCATCGTTAAAGGAGGTGTTGGACCTCTTCTTAAAGGCTACCGACTTAAGTATAAACAACTAGAAATCCATAATTACAATGATAGGCCTTTCCCGTGCTGAAGTGGGCAGAATCTCTGAAGTGTTACAGTTTGAAGTAAAGGCCCTATAGGACACTTTCAAATACTTGGGGTTCCAACTAAAGCCAAAATCTTATCGAATTCAGGATTAGCACTGGCTTGTAGCAAAAATTGAGTCAAGGATGAAATATTGGAGTTTTAAATGGCTATCTCGAGCAGGGAAACTAGCGCTGATTAAATCTGTAGCCATGGCCATATCGGTGTATTGGGCTGCCCTTTCTTGGGTGCCAAAAAGTATCCTCTCATCTATTAATAAACTTTGTACTATGTTCTTATGGGCAAGATCAAAGGTGGAACATGTTATGCCTTGGGTGGCATGGGAGAAAATCGTGCGTCCGAAGGCCTGGGGAGGGTGGGGAATTAAGGAGCTCCCTTCCTTCATCGCTTCTCTGGCTACAAAATTGTATTGGAGACTCATTACCCTAGAAAATCTCTGCACAATAGTCATAAGAAGGAAATACATTGACCCAATGCCAATAAATGAATGGCTGTGTATGCCAAATAAGAAATCAAAAAATGCTTCGATTTTCTGGAAAGAAACTCTAGCATCGGTCAAGATAATCAAACAAGGAATAGCTTGGCATGTTGGAGACGGTGTATAGGTAAGGCTGGGTCGTGACCCATGGGTGGGCTGGTCTGGGAGATACACCCTCTCTAGAGATCTAATTGAGCAACTGGAAGAAAGAGGCTTCAGAACTCTGAGCAATATTTCCCTAAAAGGTCAGTCAACCATGTGGGGACAAGCATGGATGACAGGGGATGCCCTTCAACTCGGAAATAGGTGGAAAGAGGAGTGGCATGGTTTCATCAGTGAGATCCACAGTTCAAATATCAGAATCCAAGAGAATACGGATGAGCTCAAATGGGTACATGCCCCAACGGGTCTGTACTGCCCAAAATTTGGATACAAATGGATAATGTCTCAGAAGGGTTGGGGGGAGCCAGAGTGGTGGTTTAAACCATTGTGGGAGCTAAAGGGACTGACAAAAACAAAATTGTTCTTCTGGTGCATTCTTCAGAACAAAGTTCCCTCATGGGACTTTCTTTAATGAAGGGGCAAGATTGGTCCTGGTTGGTGCTCCCTGTGCAAGGCTAGTCTAGAGTCAGTACATCATGTTTTTCTCACTTGCACTTATAATATTAGGCTTTGGACTGAAACCTTGAGGCTTCTTAAAATTACAAAAAAATGGGAAGGTCAAGCTATTTTGGAAGTGTGGCAGAGATGGTGGCATGCTTCTCCAAATGACAAGGTGCGAAACCTTCCATTGATTGTTGCCTAGGGAACCTGGATTGCAAGAAATCGTGTCATCTTTCAAGACATTCTCTTTTCCATTAATATACTAGTGGCGGAAGGGGTATCTATTTTTGAATATATTCCAGTTCCGTCAGAGTCCCAACGAGCCAGAATTATTCAAGAGGAGGTCATTAGGGGTGAAATTCCTTGGGCATATTTCGATGGGGCATCTGACCCTAAAAATGGATGTGGAACTGGCCTATCCATTCATGTTCCATCTGGGAAAGTTCTTAAAGCGTCGGTTGGTCTTGGATAGGGGACAAATAATTTCTCAGAATTAAAAGCCCTTCATCTCCTTCTTTGATAGCTTTCCTTCCTTGAGATGAGAGAAGTCCATATTTTTGGGGACTCTTTAAACATCATAAAGTGGTTTAATGGTTCCCAGAGATGTCTAAATTACATTTTGTCTTCTTTAATAGATGAGGTGTTGATTTGAAAATCATTTTTTAACCATATCACTTCTTGTCACATTTACAAGGAACGAAACAATGAAGCAAACCTCCTATCTAAGAAAGGCGTTCGGTAAGATTTGGGGCACTAGGTAGCAATAGAGGTTGATGGAGGAATTTTCTAAATTATTGAACAACCTCCATTTTCCCACTAGTTTCCAGTTTCTCCTTTTTTTCTTTTTACTGTTATTTCAAATCAGCATAGCACTGTAAAAAACTATTGGTAACTTCAGACTTTCGTTTATATTTACTTTTCAACACTAAAACATATCCTAAGAGATTCCTTGTCTCTGTTTCAGATTGTTTTCCTCTTAAGAGGAGATCCGAGAGACAATTATTTCCTCTTTTCTTGGTACTGTGTGACTATAGACTTCAAGACTTGATCAGTGTCTACCACCCAGTTTAAGCTTTTGTGGGAACAAATAGAACCAGTCCGTTTCCATCCCTGTTTCAGGCGTATACCTTCCTATCACTAGGGAAGCCCGAGGGCTTAAAGGAGACGTTTTTTTACCATTTTGATAGGGCTGGGAGGATTGATTTTTCTTCCTCCTAATCAACTGCAACTCCATTTTTCCCTCTTTTGCAAAAAAGGAAAAATGCAATTCTTTGAATGCTATATGCATATACTATGTAACTTTCTATATACTTAATAGTCGGTTTGATTTTTTCTTTGGAAAAAAAAGAACCAAGTGTGATAGGATATTGACAAGTACTTGGAGAAGCTGAAGCAGATCACCACCAAGGAGGACTTGGAGCTGAAAAAATAGAACATGCAGAACTACATTGTTGGCCCTGTTTAGATTAGAACAATGTTTTTCCTGATTGAGCAAGAGGCACAAACCGGTCCCAAGATATTGTACCTGAATGCTATGGAGGAAAGAGTCTTCTTCCATCTTGAAATTATTTGGCAATTTCGGGAGACCATCACACAATTCCAAACTTGGAATGAGTATGTGACGGAGAGGTGCCAAGTCCAAGATGTCGAGCTTGATTTCACCCCAACTCCATCATCATAGTGTTTTCTCTCGTTAGGATGTTAGGTTGTCCCTACCCTATTTTGTGTTATATGGGTACGAGTGGAAATTGCAATATTATTTTTAATTATTCTATAAGTGAAATTCCATGTGTCAATGATGGAATTGGAAGATTCATATGTAATTTGGGGAGTTATGAGGGGATTCCAAGAGTCACAAAAGGGGCATGGCAAGATTCAGCCCCCTTTGTTATAAATACATCCTCATAACTCTTGTAAAGGAATTTTCGGAGCCAAGATTTTGGCTAGGCTTAGGCTTAGAAAAGTGTTGGTAGTTTTGTGTGAGCCTTGGCTTCTCCATAGTGTAGAGGGAGTATACTTCTTTGGGAGGAGCAGGTGTTGTTGACTTCACATTCCACTATTGGGGCAAGTGGTTCGTTATTTTGTATATATGAATGGAACTTTCACTTATAATAAAATTGGAGCCCGCACGTCTTCATGTATATGTTGTAAATGTAGTAGGACTATTCTTGTTATGTTTTTAATGTATTTTTTTTAGCTTACACATATGCTTATGAACTATTTCATTTTCATTTCTATAAATATGGTTCAATGCGTGCTCATGTTTTAACTCATCACCTTTAACTTGTGGACTATTCCGCTTGTTATTTTGTGTGATGTATTTTTATCGCATGTGTTCCTTTCAATATGCGTACTATTACAGGCTTCCAAGGAGCTCACTTCCTCTCCCCTTTGTTGTTATAACTGATCATGCATCATATTGACTTTCCATAGGGTCACACACTTTCTTTAAACAGAGACACCATACACCACTCTATGCATTTTGTGATCCAAGGCATATCATTAAACACCCCACTTATGGGACCCCTACTCCAAACAATGTGAGGTCTAGTTTGGACTTCATATCGTGGAGATCCCCTAAATTTTGGCGGGTCCAGTAATATCAACATTTTTGGTGCTAGAAGGAGGGCTAGATGACAATATGAGCCCTTCAATTCTGTTTTGAATTTCCACACTCATGTTATGACTTCTTCCCAAATCATCCTGACATTGTATCTGATTCTCTCATTCCAGTTGAATCATGTGATAATTTAGTTTTTGATATTATTAATACTTCCAAGCTCTCACAGAATTCATTGATCTAAATGCAGAAGGGATGAATCTTATATCGTTGATCTTCCCAACCTCTCATCATACCACTACAAGGAAAAGACCTTCTAGCGGAGGTTATAAAGGAGGTTTTTAGTGTTATAAAATTGGCCAAAATTGTCCAAAAAACATTTTCTACAACATCCGTTTATGGTTACGGAGGTTTTGGCGGAGCTTTTAACGGAAATTCAACACAACTAAAAAAAATAGATGGCCGGAGGTTATTACAGATGTTTTTTTTCATTAGTACGCTACTCTGGCTTTAACGCACCAGTGCGTACATGTAGAAGGTTCCCCGGGGCGGTCGAAGGAGAATGCACCAGGCCGTTAAGTTATAAAACCGCATTGGGCGTAGTGTTGGTGATACAATGCATGGGGCCGTTCTAATTGGTCTTCGGATTTGTGCGGTGCCCATATGTCATATCAACACACCGGTGTGTAGACTTATAGAAATGTACCGGTGCACAGTATCACACAAATGCACTGAGATTTATAATTGGTATCGGTATTCGTGCGGTGCCCATAGGTCATACAAATGCACCATTGCTTATAGACACATAAACGCCCCGGTGCGCAATATCACACAAATGCGTATTCGTGCGGTGCCCATAGGTCATACAAATGCACCATTTCTTATAGACACATAAACGCCCCGGTGCGCAGTATCACACAAATGCACCAAGATTTATAATTGGTATCGATATTCGTGTGGTGCCCACAGGTCGTACAATGGCACCATAAACGCACCAGTGTGTCGTACTGCACAAACGCACTGATATTTTTAATTGGTTTTGGTAGTTGTGTCATTCCCATAGGTTGCAAAAATGCATTGGTGTACAGTAACTGACACGCATCGGTTTTCATTTTGTATTTTTTAGAAACATCGACCTGTGAAAGTGAAATTATTGTGATTGTTTTAAATTCATTATTCATCAAAATTCGACACATCTTATAACAATATTCATATTAATTAATTTTTTATTAATGCATTTGAATGTGATGTTTGGATTAATTTGTTATACCATATCATAATTAATGTGGTTTTTTAAAATTCCTTATTAATCAAAATTCGACACATATATATCTTATAATAATATTCATATGAATTAAATTTTTATTAGTGCATTTGAGAATGACAATGGAGAACACAATAGCAACAATGGAGAATTTAGTAGAATAAATTAAAACATATATATATAAGACAATATTTTTCATACAAAATGGGATAGTTATTGGTATCCCTTTGTCTTTCAATTGGGACACTATGTCCATTACATTAAACAAAATGTCTGATTTCACAGACATATTTCAAAAAATAAAACACCTTGCTTTCATATCCAAACATAGTGATCATCATTCTTTGCTTGAACCATTGTCACTGCTAGAGCTACTTCCATGACTTGGGTTATTTTTAGGAATGTTTTGTTCACAATGTTTATTATTTTCTTCTTCTTCACCTTCCATCTACAAACATAAAAATAAACTGAAATGAGTGTATATACATTGGTGAGAATAATGAAAATTGCAATATTAAATAATATACATCAATGTAAATTGAAAAGAAAAATGATGTACCATAGCAACAATTAACTCATAAACTACACACATTCTTTCAAAACCATGTACCATGCCATCTTTAAAAATTTCATCTGTTGGCGCAGTTCCATACTTTGTTTCCTGCAAGTTTTATACCCCATAACAAATCATATATTTAATATACAAGATTTTTTTGTTCTATTAATTATAGAGAAATCTAAGTGAAACAAGATCGATAGATGCTTACAAATTCCACAATTAATTTCTGATATGCCAACATATACTCACAACCCATATTTAACCCAATTTCAATCAATTCGTCTGAAGGTTATTCTTTGTATGTTAGAACTTGTTTGAAGACATCCAATGATGTTTTTTGTAAAACAACTTAAAAATACAAAAATGAAATCTAGTTAAGTTGTTATAAGGAAGTAACAATTACTCACAAACTTAGATATCAACCCTTTTCTTCCTTGTCATCCTGTTTTGTTTGTTGAATGGGTTCCATTTTCTTTTCTTTTCTGCAAGAAAATTCTTGAAAATTAATATTTAATACTAAATTTTTTATTTATCATACCTAATGATCGAAAAATTCAATGATTTGTTAAAAAATTAAATATTACAGAACAATGAAACACATAAAATATGCAGAAAACACAAGCACACAAAACACATAAAACTAGAGAGACACAGATATGCGTGGTTCACCCAGTTTGGGCTACGTCCACCCTGAACAGCCAATCCTTCCTTTCTATTATCCAGCAAAAATTAAGAGACACAACCTACAGCAGATCCACTGTAATATCCTTTGTTCTCTATCACAGTCTCCCTATCTGTTTCTCACTCCAAGAATACACATACCATGCACAGCCGCTATACAATACCCTCATAAAAGCAAGGGGTTTCCTTCTAGGGAAAAAATCCCTAAACTAAACATAACTTCTACCGTCAGATCATTTGCCTAATGAACGGCCCATATTGACTAGAAATTACTATACTTTTACAAGGCAATTTTACATCTGTTTTTAGCTTCGGGGGCGCTGCCCCCGAAAGCCCCTGCCAGGGGGGGCTCCAAAAAGCGTTGCCGCCCCCCCTGGACCCCCCACGGTAGCGATTAATTACAAGCAGCGTTTTTTCCCCTTTTAAGGTATAGGGGTCCAATGCTATGATACAAAGTAAACAAGATAATCAGGCTCCACACCCAACAATCTCCCACTTGGAGACTGATTGTAGCAACTCCACCGCTGCTTCATTTGCTGGACAATGACTCCTCTATGGACTTGGTTGTTCCTCATCTTCATCGTCATCCTTGAAGACCAATTGAAACTGAGCACATTCTTAGTTTCTCCCTGGTTACAACCTTTGTTAGCATATTTGCAGGATTTTGGCTAGTGTGTATCTTTTCCAGCTTCAACTCTCCATCTTCCAATACTGACCATATGAAATGGTACTTGAGATGTATGTGTTTAGTCCTGGAATGAAATGTTGAGTTCTTTTCAAGATGAATGGAACTTTGGCTATCACTGTATAACGTGCCCATATCATGCTTCTTACCCAATTCACCCATAAACCTTTGTAACCAAATAATTTCTTTACTAGCCTCTGTAGTAGCAACATACTCTACTTCTGTTGTTGAAAGTGCAACAACACTTTGGATTTTTAAAACCCAACTGACAGTTGTTCCACCTACAGTAAATACATATCCTGTAGTGCTCCTCTTGTTATCTCTGTCACCTGCCATATCTGCATCAACATATCCCTGTAGTGCAATATTTGAACTACCAAGGCATAATGCTTGATTTGTGGTACCTATCAAATATCTGAGAATCCATTTTACTACCATCCAATGTTCTTTTCCTGGATTATTCATGTACCTACTTACAACTCCCACTGCATGTGCAATATGAGGCCTTGTGCATACCATTGCATACATTAAGCTTCCAATTGTTGATGCATATGGAACTTTAGACATATAATCCATGTCTTATTGGGTCTTTGGGCACATATCCTTACTAAGTTTGAAATGGCTAGCAAAAGGTGTACTAACTGGTTTTGCATTCTGCATATTAAATCTTTTCAACACCTTTTCTATGTACTCATTCTGAGACAGTGTTGATTTGCGAATTATCCTGTCTCTAGTTATCCTCATACCAAGGATTTGTTTTGCAACTCCCAAATCCTTCATTGCAAATGAATTTTCCAATTTTTGTTTGAGCACATTTATTTCTTGCATGTTAGACCCTGCAACAAGCATGTCATATACATACAATAACAATATAATATAGCTCCCATCATTTTGATTTTTCAGATAAACACAATGATCAGAGTGACATCTAGTATAACCTTGTTCAGACATAAACTTGTGAAATTTTAGATACCACTACCTTGGAGCCTGTTTTAAGCCATACAAGCTCTTCTTTAACCTGCACACCAATTTTTCTTTCCCTTTGACCTCATATCCTTCTGGTTGCTGCATGTATATCTCTTCCTCCAAATCTCCATGGAGAAATGATGTCTTTACATCTAACTGTTCAAGATGTAAATCTTCTACTGCTACAAGACTTAAAATAGTTCTGATTGAAGTCATCTTAACAACAGGAGAAAATATTGCATCAAAATCAATACCTTTCTTTTGTGCAAACCCCTTCACCACAAGTCTAGCTTTGTACCTTTGTTTTCCTCCATCTTCTTCCTTCAGCCTGTAAACCCATTTATTCTGTAATTTAGTTTTACCTGTAGGCAACCTGACTAAGTCCCAAGTCTGGTTATGCATTAAGGAGTCCATATCTTCTTCCATGGCTAGCTCCCACTTCTTCCTACTTTCAACCTGCATTGCTTCTTCATAACATTCAGGTTCACCAGAATCAGTCAACAATAAATAATATAATGAAGGAGAGTATGGTTTAGGGGGTCTACTTATCCTGGTAGATCTTCTAACACCACTTTCAGGTGTTTGAGGTGCCTGTTGCTATTGTGGTAGTTTTTGCTTCTATGGTTGTTGATTATTATTTTTAGGCACCTTTACTTTTTCAGTTATCTCATCAAGAACCGTGTATTCCTTGCTTTCTTTTTCCTGTTTCTTTTCCTGCAACTAATTCTTATACAAGAACTTTTCATTGAATATTACATCTCTGCTCCTAATTATTTTTTGATTTTCATAATCATATAAGCCATAACCAAAATCATTAACACCATATCCAATAAAGGTACATTTCTTTGATTTTTCCTCAAGCTTTGTTCTATTTTCTTTATTAATATGGACAAAGGCCTCACAACCAAAAGGCTTTAAAAAAGAGTAGTTTACCTTTTCACCTATCCATGCTTCCTCTGGAATACCACCATCCAAGGAACTTGAAGGCCCTCTGTTTATTAGATAAACAACATCATCTACAGCATCTGCCCAAAATTGTAAAGGCAATCCCACATGCAATCTCATGTACCTTGCACGCTCCATGATTGTTCTGTTCATCCTTTCTGACACACCATTTTCTTGTGGTGTTCTTGGAACTGTCTTCTCTCTACGAATTCCATGCTCTGAACAGTACCTATCAAACTCTTTGTTGCAATATTCACCTCCATTGTCTAATCTAAGACACTTCAACTTCTTTCCTGTCTCAATCTCAACCAAAGCTTTCCATTTCTTGAAAGTATCAAATACATCAGATTTATTTTGAATACAATAAATCCATGTTTTTCTAGTTGCATCATCAATAAAAGTAACATAATAATGAGAGCCACCGAGAGATGATACCTGAGCAGGTCCCCATACATTTGTATGCACAAGCTCTAATTCTTTTATTTTCTTTTCTTTCCCAACTCTGAGAAATCTGACTCTCTTTTGTTTCCCATAAATGCAATTTTCACAGAAATCCAAATCAACATTCTTCAAACCTGGCAACAAATTTCTTGAGTGAATAATCTTCATCCCCTTTTCACTCATGTGTCCGAGCCTATGATGCCATAATGTTGCATCTGCTCCTTTGGAAGTTAAAGCATTAACAGAGTTATAAATACCATTGCATAAATACAATGTACCAACCTTTTCACCTTTTGTTATTACCAGGGCTCCTTTGGTGACCTTCCAAGCTTTATCTGTGAAATTTGTCACACAACCTTCACTGCCTAAATGCCCTGTTGAAATCAGATTTTTCTTTAGATCTGGAACATGCCTTACCTCCTTTAATAGCCACTGGTTTCCATTCTACTGTTTTACAAGAACCTTACCCATTCCAACAATTTTACAGGGTTTATCATCACCCAAACGAACTTGTCCAAAATATCCTTGAACATAATCATGAAAATATTTCTTATCAGGTGTGGCATGGAATGAAGCCCCTGAATCTACAACCCAAGAATCAGTAACATTTTCAAAAGAAAGAATAAAAGAATCTTGTAACACATCACCTATCACATTTGCTTCATGATTGTTTTCTTGCTGTGCATCTCCTTCTTTTCCCTTCTGAGATCTACAGTCTTTCTTTAGGTGTTCTTTATTTCCGCATTTCCAGCACACTATCCCCGATCTGGACTTGGATCTGCCTTTCCTTGATTTACTGCGATATCCTGAGCTCTTTCCTCTTTCCATTTCGCTTAACCCTAGACTCGCATAAGCATTACCGATCATCTGCAGAATTTTCCGCATCGCATTAAGTGTGAAGGATAACTTGAGCAACATCATCAAACTTTAAAGTACTAGATCCAGAGACAGAGTTACTAATGGCCATTAATAAACCATTCCAACTCTCTGGTAATGAGCACAAGAATAACAGAGCTCTAACTTCATCATCAAAGTTTACCCCTACAAAACTTAACTGACTGGTAACTGTATTAAAATCATTTAAATGGTCTGCAATAGATCCACCTTCCGACATCTTCATATTATATAATCATTTCATAAGAAATACCTTGTTTGAGGCCGAGGGTTTCTCATATAGTTTCGCCAACGTCTGCATCAAACCCTCTATTATTGTTTCCTTCGAAATATTTAAGGCGACTGACGCCGCAAGGCACAACCGTATTGTTCTGAGTGCCTTTCTATCGAGAATGTTCCATTCTGCGTCTGTCATGGCCGTCGGCTTCTTTGTTTTTCCGCTTAATGGTAGGTACAGATATTTCTAATACAGATAATATTCCATCTGCATCTTCCACAGCGGGAAGTTTTGGCCATTAAATTTCTCGACCCTAAATTTACCATCTTCCGCCATTGCTCCCACTCGAACCAGGAACCCTTCTTTCCTGCGAGTTTATTAGCCAAATAGACCTTCGGCTCTGATACCAGCTGTTAAAAAAATAAATATTACAGAGCAATGAAACACATAAAAAATGCAGAAAACACAAGCACATAAAACACATAAAACCAGAGAGACACATATATACGTGGTTCACCCAGTTTGGGCTATGTCCACCCCAAACAGCCAGTCCTTCCTTTCTATTATCCAGCAAAAATTAACAGACACAACCTACAACAGATCCGTTGTAATATCCTTTGTTCTCTGTCATAGTCTCCCTCTCTATTTCTCACTCCGAGAATACACATACCATGCATAGCCACAATACAATACCCTCATAAAAGCGAGGGGTTGCCTTCTAGGGAAAAAAACCATAAACTAAACACAACTTCTACCATCAGATCATTTGGCTAATGAATGGCCCGGATTGACTAGAAATTACTATACTTTTACAAGGAAATTTTACATCTTTTTTTAGCTTCGGGGGCACTGCCCCCAAAAGCCCCCGCCAAGAGGGGGCTCCGAAAAGCGCTGCCGCCCCCCCTGGACCCCCCATGGCAACGATTAATTACGGGTGGCATTTCCGCCCCTTTTAAGGTACAGGGGTCCAATGCTATGATACAAAGTAAACAAGATAATCAAGCTCCACACCCAACATGATTACATATTACATTTGAAGCACGTTGTTGTTGAGATGGCTCCTCCGGCGATGCAATTTTTTCCATTTCTTTGACCATCTCCTTGTACACCTTTTTGGACATTCCTACTGGCATATTTCTGATATCAGCTCATTCATCTTTTTAGATTTTCATAATCTTCCTGAAAATGTAACATGAAAATAAAATATTTAATTTTTATATTGATATATGAAAAGTAAATATAACAAAAGTGATATTTATAAATAATTCTAGACAAACATTTAAAGAAATATTACTTTTTCATTCCTTCTTTTTTTGTTGTTGTGTGTTTTTGCTATTAAAAGTCTGACATGTCTCATTGACCAATTCCCTAGAAACTCTTCCTGTAGTTTACATAAAATTTGGTTCTTGGAATCATTGGACTGTTTTTTGTATTGTAAGTGGAAATAACGTCTATACATTCATTCCACTAGATCCCTTAAAATTTTGTAAAAGTTTTTCCCCCTTTCGTTAACCTCTAGCACCACTCCAGATGAGCTAAGGAGAAATTCATTTTCATTTGCATGTTCTGTTTTCTTTTATTTTCTTGGAAAAACATTCCCTTTATGAGTTGTTGGTCCTTGTAGAACATTAAACAGATGTGAATTAATAGAATGTTTGACACATGTTATCTAATAATTTTAAGTATATTATTAATGATAATTAAAAAAAGAAACTCATATTTGATCGATAGTATTTTTTCATTCACCTGATTCATCCTTTTGCAATTTTTCCATCAAGCTTATACACTCTTCTAGTCCTAGATAAGAAATAATATTATCGAGCTTCGTCATTTTGTGGCTCTAGATGATACATAGTAAACAATACATATTAGTTAAACTTACATATAGTTCAAAAATAATATTTTTTATAAATAATTTACAAAGAACTTGCCTTTTTTTCTTTTCTTGATGTGTTATCAATATTTTTGTTACTTGATCTCTTGTTAGTCGTTTCTTTATCAATCTGAAACCTGTATGATATCATTCATTAATATATTTATAAATAAATTGTCAAATTTTCAGGTAAAAAATAAATCTCAAGAAACCGGTGTGCCTTTCATGATGTATGCATTTTCGTCGGTGCGTGGGGGTATTAAAAACGCATCGGAAAAATAGTATAATAGACTGTACGGTGCGTGGGGGTATTATAAACGCACTGCACAAAAAGTGTAACAGATCGTACGGTGCTATCCTCATAACATGGAGCACCAGTGCCCTATTTCAGATATGGCACACTGATTTAAAAAAAAAAGAAAAATTAAATTTTTTTATTACACGGTACTTGCGCGGTGCACTATATAATATAGCGTAATGGTGTGCTAGGTTATGCAGGGCACACCAGTAAAAAAATCCATTTTTTTCCAAAAATTCATGCAGTGGTCGAATGGATTTGGATCCGACTATGCAAGTCGTCCTGTGGGTTGGATGTCAATCTAAAATGAAAATCCCTAATTATGAAATCACTAAAATAGGGAGAAGAAAGGGAAAAAACAAAAAAAATGAAGGGTTTAGGGTAAAAATGGATAAAACTATAGAAAAAGTAAAAAAAAATAATCAAATTTAATCACGAGATGGTTTGAAATTCTATGATACAGGGTTTGAATCACCAAAGGTTTGGTTTCTGATTTTTTGAATATTTATGTTCGAACGTATTTCACTTCTCCACAGTGCTCTCGTGCTCTCTTGCTCCAGGTATGTCTCCTACAAATCTCTGGCTGAAAATTTTAGAAAAAGTAGTGAAATAATGAAAAGTGTTTAGTATTTAAAGAATTATTTTATGAAATTATAATTTTGAAAATATTTTGCCACCCATTTTTTAATTTGCCTCTTTTTTTTTCACTTAAAGAAAATAGAGCTGCGCTTTTTTTTATCTACATTTATTTTTCACCGGTGCATCACGTAATAGCGCCGCACCGGTGCGTCATTTTGTAACACTAGCACCGGTGCGCAATAACTAAACCGCACCGGTGTGGTTATATGTAAAGTAGCACCGATTTGCGGTTAAGGCACAAAAATTACTTTTAGGTGTGTACACCAAAATTTAGTGAACTCCAACCATAGAAATTGAGAATTAGAATTTTTTTTATTCTTGAGAATTAAAATTAGAATTAGAATTGAGAATTGGAATTGGATAAATTCTTGATGGAAATAACTATTCTTCCAATGCATTTTGTTTATTGTAGGAGTTTTCCACTGATTATGTGGAGAGAATGCAATGTGGGCCGTGTGAAGATGAAATACTATAGGGCCGAAGTGGGCAATTGTGGCATGTGAACTTGTGATATGCTAAGACATGGGCAGTTTTCACAAATGGTTGGGAAAGTTTTGTTTTTGAGCAGTTTATTGAAGTTGGAGATATTTTAGTTTTTAGACATGTTGGAAATGTACATTTTTCTGTGAAAATATTTGGGCCATTTCTTTTCAAAACTACACCTCTTCTTCTTTCAGAAAAAGAAACTTGAAACTTTCCATAACCTGCAACAAGAAAAGGTGCCCCATGATCTGCTTGTTGACCCATGATCTCCTTGCTCATTTGTAAGTTCCTCCTCCATCTCGGCATCCAATTTCCTCTTTTCTCCTTTGTGCTTTCTATCTTAATCTTAGCAAAATTTATACAATCTCTGTTTTATGAGAAACTGACCTTGAATGTTCTAAGAGCAATGACAACGAGTCCTTCATTCTGCATTGTTAGCAGAAGAAGACCGATTTTCGAGTAGACGATGTAGTTATTACATGTGGAGGTAATGGTTTCCCATAGAAAATGAGTATAGGGTTGAGCAGAGGAAAGACATTGCAAAATTGGCTATTACATTAGCTTTTCCAATGGGAAACCAATTTGCAGGTGGAAATATGGTAGCTGCAGGTATCTATGCTTTTCTTCCCACAAAAATGGTCACTGGATTTCCATTTATAATACAAGCAAACTTTTTACTGGTTTGATCCATAGGACCACAACTCAGACAAGTTAGAGATGTCATTCAGGTTCAATTGAAAGCCGAAGATGTGATTTTATGTGACATCAGCTTTGCCGGTAAAATTTTATGTAAGTTAACTGAAGCTCGAACAATACTCCCAGCTGCTTTTAAATGCATTCTGGAGAATATTTCCCTTCATGGGACCTACTAGCTTGATCAACAACGTCAATTGATATTTCTTTGTTGTCCTTAAGGGAATGAGAATCCTTCCCTTCATAGTGCCTCTTGTCTTTATCGACTACCTCGATTGATCTTTCTCTGCCATCAACTCGGCTTTCCATTTCTCCATCATGGAACCTCTTAACCCTATCATTGGCCTCAATCGAATGCTCTCTGCTGGTCTCAACCTGTACTCCTTTTCTCCTTTTGTACTCTGTCGAGCTCTGTAGCCATCTGCATCCCTGTAAGAATCTTTGTCCGTCTTTCTATTTGAATCACTCATTTTCTCTGCTATAAACTTCTCAGCTGAAATTCGAACTCTCATCTTTTCATACCCTCATCTCCTCAGAAAAATTCTTGGACGCAATTCGAACCCTCCGCTGCTCCAATACTGCACTTTAAAGAATAACCTTGTTACGGTGCGTAGGGTTTTATAGGTGCACCAGTGTGGTTTGTAATATTGACGTTTATGTTTTGGCTTGGTGTTTTATGACGCACCGGTGCGTGTTATGATGATAAGCGCACCGGACTGTATAAAGTTATTTTTTTTGTATGTAAGATCATAATAAAATAATGATAATTCTAAAGTACATGAATTTATTTGCATTATTTTCTAAACTTTATTATGTTACAAAAATTCATATTATTCTAGATTTATTATTTTACAATTATTTACAAATTTACAATTTTAAATATTTTAATAAAATCATTTCACATTAATACAATTAAAATTTTACAAATATTTTACATACAATTACAATTAAAATTACAATTATAATTACAATTACAATTAGAATTAGAGTTAGAATTATGATTTTACAATTTCACATACAATTATGATTAGAATTACAATCACAATTTTAATTTTACATACAATTACATTTACAATTAAAATTTTACAATTACAATCATTTCACAGTAATACAATTAAAATTTTACAAATATTTTACATACAATTACAATTACAATTTTAGAATTTTACATACAATTAGAATTACAATTACAATTTTACAATTTTTCATATATACAATTACACTTGAAATGACAATTACAACCATTTCACCATAAATTAAATATTACAATTACAATTAAAATTTTACATTAAATATTTTATAGACAATTACAGTTAAAATTACAGTTACAAATACAAATACAATTTTACAATTTTACATAATTAAAATTTCAATTTCACTTACAATCACGACCTAATATTTAATAAATATCATGGTCATTTAATATTAAATTAATTAATAAACATCACGATCATGATAATCATCGTACAAACATCATATTCGACTAAAAAACACATTCAAACATCAAATTAACATTATATAATAACATCATCACAACACAAACATCAAATATACATCTCATGTCAAATAACTCATGCTATCACATACACATCTATTTGCAAGCTGCACATTAAATGAACATATCTAACATGACCTAACAATATACACATCATGATGATCACCAACATGTAAATTAAGTGCAACTGCAAAATGAACATAAAATACATGACCCATATATATATATATATAATGTTAAAAATATACAACTGTAATATAAATGTCATGGATCAGCTGGTGGTAGTACAACATCAATAGCAGTACTAGTGGAGGCCTTCTCAGTCAATGGTGCAGCCTCAACGGTCGATGGTCCAGCCTGCTCATGATCATGACTAGTACTGATGAATGTTGCAGGCTACTGACTGGACGTGGCCGACAGTCCAACCTCATCTCCATGATGACTGTTAGATGTTAGTTGAGCCTCATTCTCATCTACATGCACAGCATGAGGTGAACGATCATGAGATGATGAGTCGCTACTCGCGGACTGTCCATCACGTGTTGTGGCTCGACCACGCCTATAACGTGCAAAAATCCTCCTCAGTCGCATAACAATTGTCGTAGCTCCTACAACATGCCACATTAGGTTGTACATGTCACGCGACATGCCTCTCCAAATTTGTAATAGGTTATCATCGACCTTTATGTCCCTATAATGAGCGGGCCTAATGCCTGCCTAAAAAATCAATGCACTAAGTTGGTTGCCCAACTCCATCCTGTGTCTAGTATCAGGTTGACCACGCCTAGAAAAAGGCGGTACTGGTGAACTAGCAGGAGCATGTCTCTATGCACCGGCCTCCTAATTATCCTCGACATCTGGCATGCCCTGATCGTCATCATGATCCACACCTAGATCATGTGGTGGTGCCAACATCTCCTCGCCATCAAAAGAGACAATGTCTGCAAAATATATACAAGTACACAACAATAATTAGACAATTTCATTACACAATTTAATAAAAACAAGTTAAAGAACATGTTACAATAAATATAAATAAAACAGTAATATTACCTCTATCATCTAGCGGGTCATCATCTATGAAGACGATGTTGGCACACCCTCGCCAATCCAATCCAACATAAGGACAGGGGACCATAATGAAGGGACGCAACTCGTCAACACTGGCTAGTAAGTCCGGTGCATCATGCGATATCCTGGCTAGAAACATAGTCTCTCCCCTCTTGGGCATCATCTGCCCCCACATGTGCATCCTTTCCTCCAACATCGGCCTATGAGGCTGCCGAAAAAAAAGTAGGCCTCATCTCTGGAAACCTCTCAAAAAATTATAAAAAAAAATCTCTAAATCAAAAGGGAAGTTGACCCTCCCTTGTGCATGAGCAGGACATCTATCTAAGGCTACATAGAACTACCGTAAAAAAATGGCAGACCACTTGACAAGTCATGGCTTCTGTACTAATGAATCAAAATAATATAGAAGCGAGCAACTAATGCGTTTCCCATCACTAGTGTTGTGTGAAATGGTTGAAATTAGAAGTGAAAGGCATTGCATGTCTTGACTACCAAATGCATCAATACATAACTGGCCTCGAGCGACCTGAAACTCTACAGGAGACAATACTGATGCTCCAGTGTATCTCTAGGAGTAAACTAACTAACTCCCTACTACGCAACCAGCTGGAACCTCTGGGAACGAGGGAAAATCCACCCCTCTCCTCGATAGCCATGTAATGAAATATATATCCTCCTCAGTGGGTGTGTACCACTAGTCAGGACCAACCTGGAAAGCCCATCGATGGGCATTCCACATGTGGATAAGATGTCTAAAAAAAACACTATGGGCCTTTAGGGAAGTAGCCTCCTCATAGAACTTGAGGAGGCCTACCTGCCTTAGGATCCCCTGGGTATCTGCTTTAATAGGGCAAGGGTACGCATCTCTCTCCCTCTCTCGTCCCTCCCTCAGGAGAACCATGTCATACTGCTCCGTCTATTTTTGTTTTTATTCCTCATATTCTCTCTGAATCATTGGCATATTAAATAATTTTTTTTTATTAAATCATACATGTATTTAGGAATATACATATATAATTTTTTTTGGAAAAAAAAAACAGACCAGTCGGTGCGCCACAAAAACATTCATGCATCGGTTCCGATGTAGCGTTTTTTTGTAGCACACCATGGGCGGTGCCCCAGATGACATACAATGCACCGTATGTGGTGCACCTAAAAATTTTGAAAGCACCATTAACTATATATGGTGTTAGAAGAGCGGTGTGCTGACTAAAATATACGCCCCAGCTCGTATATTTGTGTCATTGCATTGACTTCCTGACAAATTACATAGTCAACAGTGCAGTCTTTTACCAGGCCACACCATTGACCCTGAGGGAATGTCGAATGTGGTGCGTTGAGAGACACCGGGGAAGATATTTATGTCAATGCACCGCATTGCTATTCCCATGATCAACGGTGCGACCAGCTAAATGACTGCAACGCACTTTTTTTTTTAATTTTAAAATAACGTGAGGCGCCTTTCGGTATCGCCCTGGACATAGTGCAGACATTGTTATCATCAATTGCGGTGCGGCCTATAAATTTTACAGGCAGCACCGCTTACCGGTGTAAGTCGAACGCCTCGTGCGCACCACATGACAAATTTTTTTTCTTTCTTTTAAATGGTTAATTTTAAGGTTATTTGAAATTCTAATCTGCTAAAAAACTTAACTATGGAAAAACAAGAAAAATACATGTACATTTGGCCGTCAAGGAGGCATATTGGCTATAGAATTTGCAAAAGAAAATTTTACCACCGGTTTTCAAAATGTAAGTTGGATATTGGTGGGAGATGCACAACAGTAGTGCATGCAATGGGTGCAATGGGAGCACCAATGTCAGGGTAGCTCATACAAGGATAGATTTCATCGGTGCTTGAGATCTCTAGAGCACCGAGAAAAGTGCAAAATGTGGCTTTTCGGCTGTAATTTTTCTTTTATTTAACCTTGTTCCAGTGCGCGGGGTTTTATAGGCACACCGGTGCGGTCACTTAGGACCACACCGGGCGGTTTCAGTTTTGGTGCGGTGTTTTATGATGGACTGGTGCAGTTTCTTAACACCGCACTGGGTGGTTTATGTTTTGGCGTGGCGTTTTATGATGCACCAGGGCGTAATATTTGTGAAGCACCAGTGCTCTACAATAATAGGACGCACCAAGCGAGTGTGTACGGAGCGCACGATGTCTGGTGTGCCAATTTTTTGTGCGACCGGTGCTTTCTCTTGTAGAGCACACCTGTGATTGAGAGCTCTCGAGCGCTGAGAAAAGTGAAAAATGCGGTTTTTTGGCCGTAATTTTTTGTTTATTTAACACTGTTCCGGTGTGCAGGTTTTACAGGCACACTGGTGTTATTTCATACAAATGCACCGGTTAGTTTCTATTTTGGCGCGGTGTATTATGATGCATCGGTGCAGTTCCTTAACACCGCACTGGGCGGTTTCTGTTTTGGCACGGTGTTTTATGATGCACTGGTGCAGAATATTTATGAAACGCCAGTGCTCTACAGTAATAGGATGCATCAAGCAGGTGTGTACGGAGCACACAGTGTCTGGTAAACAATGTTTTGTGCATACCGATGCTTTCTCTTGTAGAGTGCACCGAGGATTGAGAGCTCTGGAGAACTAAAAAAGTGAAAAAATGCGGTTTTTTGGCCGTAATTTTTTATTTATTTAACCCTTTTCTGGTGCACATGGTTTATAGGTGGATCGGTGCTGTTTCTTACGAACGCATCAGTTGGTTTCTATTTTGGCGCGGTGTTTTATGATGTACTAGTGTGATTTCTTAATACCGCACTGGGCTGTCTCTGTTTTGGCACGGTGTTTTATGATGCATTGGTGCAAAAGAGTTGTTAAGCACCAGTGCTCTACAGTAATACGAAGCACGGTGTTCGGTGTGCCAATGTTTTGTGCGCGCCGGTGCTTTCACTTGTAGTGAGCACCAGTTCAATTTTGGATGATAAGCGCATTGAGCGGAAAACATCCGCAAAACCCTCCGCCGGCCAACCTCCTCTAGTAACCTTCGCTAGAAATGGATGTATGAGGTATTTTTATAAGGGTTTCCTCAAAAACATCCACTAGAGGGTCTTTTCCTTGAAGTGTACCTTTCTGGAAACATAGAGGGTGGAATTTCTCATTTTCCATCTTCCCCTCTATACGATTCATCAAATCACGAGGATACCTCTATTTTTGATCTTGAACTTTCTAACTGTGGTTGTCGTGACCTTTTCATTAAGGAAGTGTCTCACAATTATGATTTTCCTGTTATTTATTTTTCCAAGCGACTGCTTTTTTATGATCTATCTTCTGATGAGTTGGATATTCCTCAATTTTTCGAGGCACTTAAACCTGAGCTGAGGATTATGTCAGGTTCTCGTAGCCTTGAGGTCATCTCCACCTTTGTTCAGAAGAATGTTGAATCTTTTGAGGATCCTCATCACTCCATTGCACATACTGAAAATCCTTTTGTTTTACAATTTTCACATCCTCCATCTGTTTTTCACGATCCTATCGCTCAATTGTAGGAATATTCATACTTGGAGGGCACTATGGAAAAATGGAAATTTATTTCTTTCTTTATGTTAACTCAACAACGTAGTTCGAAAATTTTCATCTGTTATTCTTTGGCTCACAGTGTGTCAGAATGACTTGACACGGTTGTGGAATGTCTTCATTGCGCTTTTTGTTCTTACTTTTTTGTGCATTCTTTCGAACTTCGAACATCTTGGTTTACATTTTCTTATCTTTCTTGTTGTATGTTTTACTTGCATATTTGTCTTTACATGTATTCCCTCACCGACGTAAGCCAACCAATCCTCCGGTGGCTAAATTGGAAGTATCACTTACGTGAGTCTAGCCTACATTCTGGTTAGGTTAGGAGTAGGAGTATTGTTTTAATTTCATCGTTATTTTATTTGAATTTGCGTTCTCTTTCATTTATTTTTCGTTTTTCTTCTTGGGCCTTTGTTTTTTTTTAGTTTTAGGTTAGTTTCTACATGATACCATGTTTTTCTTCTTAAGAAAGCATTGTGAAATCCAAGAGGAAGTTGTTCTTATATCAACACTTGACTTTCTGTCTATTCCCCCTCTTTGCGTGAATCATGCATTCCTTTGGTTGGTAATACTCATATGGAAAATATGTTCCCTATCAAAGAGGGTCATGGTGAAATCATTATGTTTGGGTTTTAACTGGTTCCGCCTACTCTAATCAGTTTTTATATATTCGGTTAATCCTTGTCACTCTAGTCTAGTAGAGTATGGAGGGGAGGAAAACCTTAAACAAGTATGTGAGAGGTATACATAGAAATACTTATCTGAAGAAACAACATCTTCTTCTCTCAATAAGTCAGGATCCCTCTTCCACCCCATGAAATAAATAAGTTCCTATGCATAGTTCTTTGAAAAATATAGAAAATTTAAAAATTATTTAAAGGGCAAAAGCAGAGAAATACTTCCTGTGTAGAGTGTTAAAGTAATAAAATTTGTCAGGGTATTGTCCACGCTTCTGGTGGCGGAGCAATGTTTGTGTTTCTGAAGTGATTCTTCCAGGGTATTGTCCAGGCCTGCTGGCACAAAATCAACACTAGAGATGAAAATAAATACTATAACATTTGTATTTTATGTGTGCACTTATATAATCCTCATCCCAAATAGAAACAACTCAGTGTGACTTGGCTTGTTTAGTGTTCCACCGATGAAGAGGATGGAAGGGGATATGTCTTTAACTCAGAATAAGAGAGGGAGTTGTGCTAATCAATGAATTGAAAAATACTTCCAGAAGGGTGAGACAGGTTTTACATGAGACAAGATTAATTCAAAGAGCTAGAGTTCTACCAGTGTGTCACCAATGTTGTAGCAGCTACAACCACCCTCCAAAATGCTTCCATTTCTTAGATTTTGGAGCCTAAATTCTCTTCACAGGAGCTTTCCTTGCAATGCTATCAAGTATTAATGCTTTGAATATTTTTTATATTTTATTTTTTCTTGTGTTAACTTGATTTTCACTTAGAAAATATTTCTAAGTCACAAGCTAATCCCCTATCTAAGACTTGTGCAAAATTTATGGGCTTGCCTCCATAAACTACGCAATTCATGGAGCTCGTATTTTCCTTGATGTTCATAATTGCATAGTCACAATTGGCATCCCGGCCTTGAGCTCAAAAATTGTGCATTCATGAGAAACATCCCAACACTAAGCCCACAAAATATGCAATCATTCGCTGAGCTGAGAAACTATGTAGTGCACTGAGCTAGGAGCTTCCAGTTCCCTGGTACTGCAAAATACTTCCCAATGATGTGCATGGAAATTTTTCTCGAGAAAAGTATAAAATATAAAAATAAAAATAATCCCTAAAATTTATGGATTTATTTTGAGTAACCCGAAGGAAGCACACTTGCTATTTTTTGGAAATTGTCAGCATGTGTCGATTTTTCCTTAATTTTGGGCATGCGCATCATAAACCTTAATTTCTCAAATGTATTTAATCGACACCCCTAGATATAATTATTATGCTCAATCTTGAAGATCCAAAATTCTTGAGGAGATCAAGGAACCTTCGGTACTATTGTCGTTGCTTTTTCGTGTGACTTTTTTATTTATCGCCTTTAGTCGTTTTTTCTATCAATTTTTGTCATTTGGCTTGTGAGTGTTTTTTTCCTATTTCTTTGCATGCATGTTGGTTTTTTAACTTGATTTATCTTGTATAATTTTTGTTTCAATTTATCATTTTACTTTCACAGGTGTCACATCGGTTTCTTCATTTTTTCACAAATGTTCGTCATTGCAACGACTCTCCTCACCGATTTTGTTTTCTTCCCATTTACTTGGTTTCTGAACTTGATTTGTCTTTTTTCATCAACACTTATTCAAATATTCACTCAAGCCATCACTATCTCTCAAATCTGCTCGTTTTTCACACCTCCCTTAGCCAAATTTTCCTTTCCCTTGGCCATAATTCACTTTTCCCAGTTGGGTATTATGCAACCTTGAGGCCCAAGCTCAGTACTTGGACTATGGAACTACACAATTGGCCCCAATATGCATTGTGTAGTCCCAGGCCTCAGCCTACATCCTGGGCCACTAAGACTACGCAATGTGCAGTCTCTCTCAACTCACTACCCAAGCTGAACTACACATTGTATAGTATGAGTCATCAAGATTCAACACTGGCTGCTGGGACTACGTAGTGCGTGATTCCCTCACCTAGTCAGACCCTCCTCCCACTGAGAATGGTGCAATCCTTCCTATCATATGCTCAACTTATTTCTTGAACTTGCCTTGAAGGTGATTTTTCTTAAAAATGATGTTTGTTTTCCATGAGTACATTATTTTTCCCACAGGAACATCAGTTTTTGAGTACCTCTCCAAAATCACTGTCATAATGACACCCAAGAGAGCTGCCTAAAAATAAACTACTGAAATCATTACTTGGGAATCAGTTGAGCAAGTTTCATTTAACTTGTTAGTATATGCGGACACTCAACTACTTACAGAAAATGGATCCAAACTCACATGGAAATATGTTTGGAAGAGATAGCGGCTAGATACATGATAAGGGAAAGAGGAAGGTTTTTGATAATGTAGAGGAGGAAAAAAGTTGGAAGATGCAATAATATCCTATCGTTAAGCAAGAATATTTAGCAATGGAAGTAAAGTGGAGGAAAAGGAAGAAAAGAGAAGAGCGGAGAAAGAGAGATAAAAAATACTTATAAGAAGCAATGCAGAAAATGCAACAAGTAGAATGAAAGTCGCAAGAAGAATGAAATATTAGAAGCAGATAACAAAAGGAGAGACATAACTAGAAGGAAGAAGAAATTAAAGGTTCCACGATAGAAGAGATGGCACCCATACAGGTTGAAGAGTCGGTATAGGATTACCCAACAACAGAAGTAGTGAATGAAAAAATGTAGGATCGAGAGCTTTCTCAGGAGATTTATCATTTGATTGAAGTTGTGGACATGGAGTTGGGACCAGAACCACAAGATGAATACACGGACTTGATGCCCAACCCATCTTAGGCCATCGTGCAGACTCCACCACCTTGAGTCGTAGATCGAGCCTCGAGCAAGGAAGGGGAAGTAGTTCCCCTTTATGATGATCCAATGATATATGTGTACAATTTTTCATTTGATGAACTGTAGAAGAATATTGTACAAGAGCAGATAAAGCACTTCTCGGATGATCGTGCATCCCCTTCATTCATGAGAGGAAGGGGGATTGTGCCAGACACCACCAGGAATCCAAATAATATTGCCAAGGCCAACTTGGCCTACGCAAGTGCTACAAAATGAAGCACTCAATACTTGACAACTGAGAAAAAACAGTTGGTACATAACCTATAGGCTTCCCAAAAAGAGATTGAAAAAATCTGCACATCAACACAGAGTGCAACTTCCAAACATTTTTATCTAGAAGAAATGAGAGCAACGATACTTACTGAAGTATCTACACTTGCAGAAACTATGCAGGAATTATATGAGGAGCTCATGATCGTGCATAAGTTAGTTTTCTGATTGCACATCTTGTAGCTTCAGTGCAGAGAGTTTGTCACTATCCTTAAGAATGTGCAAGCTGACATCACTTATGTGCATGATTGGAAAATGTTTCACAAGGAGATGCCACTCACGTTGGTAAAGATGATGAAATCACACAAAAAGTTAGAGAAAGAAAATGTTCGAATACTAATCCAGAACAACAAGCAGCTCGTCACGTTAATCACAAAAATTTAGGTTGCATATGAACTGTTGCATAATATTTTGGACTTCATGCTTAGAACCCACAAGATCCCATCAGTCGGTTCAATCACCCAAGCTAAGCGCAAATGCCAAGTGCGATAGGAGATTTATGAGTACCTGGAGCAGCTGAAGCAGATCTCTACCAAGGAGGACTTGGAGCTGAACAAACAGAACATTCAGAACTACATTGGTGGCCCTGTTCATATTCAAACAATGTTGTTCCGAATTAATCAAGAGGCATAGGTTGATTCAAAGAGATTGTACTCGGATGCTATGGAGGCATGAGTCTGCTTCTATCCTAACACTAACTTGAATTTTGTGGATACCATCGCACAATACTAATATTTGTACGATTATGTGACCGAGAGACACAAAGTCAAATATGCTCAGCTTGATTTCACCCTAACTCTAGCTCCATAGTTTTTTGTCTTGTTAGGTTGTGAAGTTGTATCTACCCTATTTTTTCTTATATGGGTACGAGTGGGAATTGTAATATTATTTGTAATTATTGTATAAGTGAAATTCCATGTGCCCATGATGGAATGTGAAGAGTCATATGTAATTTTAGGAGTCATGAGGTGAGTCCAAGAGTCACAAAGTGGGCATGACAAGACTCACCACCCTTTTTTATAAATACATCCTCATAACTCTTGTAAAGGGATTTTGGGAGCCAAGATTTTGGTTATGCTTAGGCTTAGAAAAGGCTTGGGAGTTTTGTGTTATCCTTGGCTTCTTCGTAGCTTAGACAAAGTATAATTATTTGGGAGGAGCAAGTATTTTTGACTTCACGTTCCACTATTGGAGTAAGTGGTTCGTCATGTTGTATGTATGAATGGAACTTTCACTTTTAATAAAATCAGAGCTGACACATCTTCATGCATATGTTGTAAATGTACTAGGACTATTCCTTTTATGCTTGTAATGTATGTCTTTTAAATTAGGCACATTCTTATGAAATATTTCATTTTTATTTGTACAAATCTGGTTGAATGTGTGCTCATGTTTAAACTCATCACCTTTAACTTGTGGACTATTCCTCTTGTTATTTGTGTGATATATTTTCAGCTTGTGTGTTCCTTTCAAGTTGTGTACTATTACAGGCTTCTGAGGAGCTCACTTCCTTTCCCCTTTAAAGTTAGAACCACTCATGCATCATATTGGCTTTCCATAAGGTCACACACTTGCTTTAACCAAAGACACTGTACACCACTCGATTCGTTTTAAGATCCAAGGCATATCATTAAACACCGCACTATTGGGACTCCGACTCCAAAGGGTGTGAGGTCTAGTTGGAAATTAATATTAGGGAGATCCCGTGAATTTTGGTGGGTCCAACACCATTAACACGGTGTAAAATTATCTATAGATTAGTTCATGAAGATGCATGAAGAGGAAGAGGACATGTCCCATGTTCCCTATGTTAGCGATGTTGGAGGTTGGAGGTATGAAATGGTCTACATTGTTGGTTTAATCGTATAAATTAAAATTTTGAAAACATATTCTTAATAAAATAGAAAATATGCAATGTAACATACGCATTTAACACAAATATTTTACGCTAGAAACCCAAACTGGGAAAATTATAAATATTTTTCAATATATTATATCTTTGCAATATTACAATACAATATGTATATCCCATGGCATCCCTAAACCCCAAAATACTTAAAAATTTATTTAAATAAAACCATAGTTCCTTAATTGGAATTACAAAACCATGGGTTAAACCTTAAACCACCATGTGCCACAAAACCATTAAAAGCATATGCCATGTACCGAAAACTGCCAAAAGCATATGGAAAAATCACACATTTTTTTTCAGCGGTTTCCACCCCCCCTATGAACCTCCTACTGTGCTTGGGGAAATATATAATGTGTGGGTCTATACATGCAAAGAATATAACACATACACAAGATTCTCTGACTCATTCTTTTCTTTGCATACATGGGGTCATAGGAATACATTATCAATAATCCAAGGTAGTAATGCCCATTGCTTCTCTATAGCAAGAGAAATTCTCAGTGCTCAATATTTTTCCTAATGAATATACAACATTCTTAGAAGTGTCCACCTTTACTAGAAGCACCTTCTCATCTTCAATCATATCTCTCATAAAGTGATACTGAACATCTTTGAGTTTGAATGATAATATGGGTACTTCACCATAAATATTATGCTCTGACCATCATAATCTATTGTTACAACTTCTTGTACTAATAAAATATCTAAACTCAATATTTGCAACCATTCTACTTCCTTGCTTGCATATGGATAACATATATTCATCTTATGTAGTTGAGAGTTTCACTACAAATTGTCTCTTTCTCATCCAACTAATTTCTCCTCTAAATAAGTTAAACACGTATCCACTTGTACATCTTCCGTAATCCATATCCATAGCCTATTATGCACTAAAAAAGACATGCATGTCCAACTATTTGTCCAATCTTGATCTCCCTTGGTACCATAATCCATAACCAATAGTGCCACACAAATACCTGTTGAGTCTCAATTTTGCTCAATTTTGACAGCCTTATAAGACGTTGTTTCCCCCTTTTTGAACTCTCTTTGACCCTAATTACTCTTATTTCATTATATTTCCTACATTTTTGCAAAAAGGGTGCTATGTACTTAAGGTATGCAAATTAACTTAAAAAGTGTCATTTTATCTTGTTCTTAAGTATTCCTTGAAGCTAATTGTTTCATAATTGAATTTATTAAGTTGAATGATCAAAGTCTTATGAATATTAGTCATGAGTTGAAGCAGCTCCGCATTTTCCCATAGACAGCCTGTGGTCACTGATTTCCTACAGATACTCCATGATTTCCTGTAGGTGTGGATTTCCTGTAACCACCCAAATTTCCTACACCTGAATCGACAATTGGATATGTTCCACTTAGTCTCAAGGCAAACGAGAACATGGGTTTTATGAGGAAATTCACCTACATGGACGTTGTATTATTGGTTGCTTTGAATTAAACATGAATACCACCCATATCTCCAATTTTATTTTCGTTGGCCGCATTGGGAACAGGGAAAATTTTAAGGATGGGAAATTATCTTGAAGTTTAAAAAATTGGTGAATCTAACTAGTCCCTAATATGAAAACTATAAAAAATTTATTGATGTATTTGTAAAATTATTCAAATTTATAATGATATTATATATATTTTCTATATAATGTTGGCGATTTTTAACGTAAAATAATTTTATATTGTAAAATTTGGGCGAATCGTTTTTATAAAAAATGGAAATTGGAAAATCTTTTTTTTAGAAAAACCATGGAAAATTAGCCCACCTGCGAATATTAGCCCCTAAAATTTTCCATGATTGGGAAAAGCTCCAACAATGTAATGAAATTAGCCTGATCTATGCTTTTAGTCATGGATCAGACTCAATAAAGATATTTTTGTCATTTTGTTCCAGTATTGATAGTAAATAGTTATTCCATAGTAGTTTTCCTATTTCAGGCAGAGCATATGCCTTTCAACGTGTATAAATTTCATCATGTTTCATTTGCGAGGGGGTTGGTTGATCGGATATATCTGATTTGTACTTGACTGTAACACTTTCCATATGAATATAAAATTGTATGTTTTGTCCATTTTACTGAGTAAACCCTTTTAACATTGGAGGGGTTGTGAGTAAGGGAGGGCCCCCTTTGCTCACAACTCCATTATTTGTAACAGTGTGTTCCTTTTATTAAGTAGTGATAATATTATTGGCACATCTAGGCATCTCTTTTTTGAGTTTTAGCAGCATATATGAATTATTGGATGATGAATTTATATGACAAATGTGTTGGAATAATTTAATCAAGTTTCAGCTTTCAAATGGTGAATTAATTTTCTTATGGCTGTGTGCTTGGTATTTTGTCATTTCTTATGAACATCAACAATATCAACAACTGTAGAGGGATGATTAAATCCACTCCATAGCCTTTGTTGCCAATTGGTGATTCAAAAAACAGACATTAGTATTATGTATGTGTGACTTATTTATTTAGGAAGCACTTGAGATATTAGCCTGCACATACTTTTCACAACATCTCATAAGATTACCTACCCTTGGTTGATAATTTATGTTATCAATTTATATGTCTACAATTTAACTCAACATTTTGGCGTCATTGCCGAGGAGGTGTTAAGGGATGATACTGAAAGTGTTTTAGTATGATTTTTTTTGTTTGATATTTTACAGGACTGGGGGAGTCTAAGTGGTAAGACGTAGGGTAAGACCTACGCACTGTAGATATCAAAATTTGCCAAAGCCATGTCCTAATTATTTGGAAAGAAGAATATTTTGAATTTTTTTGCATAATAGATGAATAGGGTCCAATATTTTCAAATGTTTTTGGTGGTGGTGTGAGCACCACTTCATTCTCTAATAAACTGGAAAGAACAAGGAAGTCTGCAAGAAAGAAGGCACCAAAGGAAGAAGAATTTGAATAGGAGGTATATAGTCCTGAAAAGAGCTTGGTCATTGAACCTAAGCATATCAATACTTCTATAGCATAATATTTTTTTGGAAAATCTTTTGTTGCTACGTATTTAGAATGTCCTCTTGCAAGGAGTCAACATCTCTTCTCAGTGGTTAGCTCGAAGAGGAGTTCCTCATCAATCCTATTCAAGAACCAGAGTTTCAGACCATTGACTCTGAATAATCTGTATTTTACAAAGGTCCTACTCTCTCTTGGTATGAGATGGACCATCTAGAGGGTACTCGTAACAAAGATGTGGGCTACAATGAGAAGGAAGAGGAACTGGTCACATTTGAATCTCCTATCAAGGAGACTGGTGGAGCCACTCAGATGAAAAACATTCCTCCTTCGCCCTTGCCTAATTTTCATGTTGTCTCTAGTGAATATCTTGATGCCTTATTATTCGAATTCGATGTGTTATGCAGAAGCTATGAATATTCTTACAATGTTCATAAGTTGAAATTGTTTCTTGCTACATTGAAGGATGTAGTTCTCAGGAGGTTTATGGGTCTAGGTTCAAACTCCATTTCCACTTGGAATGAAATGAATAAGTATCAAGATTATTGTAAGAATAGAGACCTCAGAGAAGAAATTTTTGGCATGACTCAGAAGGAAGGGGAGAGTATTAAGGACTTGGTGGAGAGATTTCAATACAATCTGCAGAGATCCAAGATGAAGTAACTGAGAAAAGAAACCAATAGGACCATATTTCTCAGGGAAATCAGATCGAAATTTCTGGATATTTTGAATTTAATGGGAGCAGGTGATATATCAAAGCTGAGTTACGATGATGTGTGTGAGCTTTGTCGAAGATATTCAAGGGGAAATTATACAGTTGGAGTAGGATCAAGAGACACTTCTTCCAGGCTTGTCAAATTAGTTATCGAAGATGGAGTAACTAGAGCATAAATGGGTAATTTATTTGAAAATTTTAAGACTAATATTCTTAGCACTTTGTCTTCACAATTGGATGTTTTAAAGGCTAAGAAGAAATAAGAGGAATTGGAGAAATCCCTGGCTATGTTCAGCTCCAAATGCAGGAAAAAACATGATCTAAGGGATTCCCTACAGGAAGTATAGAGGTATGCCAAATTTGTGAAGCTAAGCAATCTAATGATCAATGTCCTTCTCTTCCTAAGATTAAAGCAACATATATAGCAGATCAGGGAGCTATCGATGCACTTTATGCAATGGAAACTCAAATACCATGGCAACAATGTCCTACAGGTATGTCACAATCACATTTTAAAATTCCTTATGCTCTGAATAAGATGTGGAATATTCCATTGCATTGGCAATCGTGGCCTCCACAACAACCTTGGCAGGGGAAATTTTCTTACCATTTTGCAAAAAAATTTCCATCTCATAATTTTTTCCCACCACAACCCATACCGCAACAAATAGTACAACCACAAAAACAACAACTTCAGTTGCCTACCCCACCAAATCAGCCTCGTCCCACAAAAATTCTTGCCCATATAGTATCTAACCCCAACAATAAAACTATCCAATATTCTCGCAATACTGGAGTGGTCACTTATCCCACTTTTCCTACTTATTGTATTAAACCACAGGCTCTGTAGAAAATTTATGTTTATTTGATGCAGAAATTTCTTGTGTCGCTACAGTATGTCAAACTTAGATCAGGAAAAGTGGTGACTCAACTCGAAAAAATTGAAGATATTATAGAGGAGGACACTCTGGAAATACCTGAATTTGAAAACACACCTAAACCAGAATAAGAAAACCTTCAATATCACAAGAACCTTCCTCATCCCATATTGTCCAACCTCCCTTTTCAGAGAGGTTGCAAATGAAAATAAAACAACCCAAGTTTGATCTTATGTATGAATTGAGAAATGTGTGCATTAAGATCCCATTACTGCAAGAAATTAAGGATATCTTGATTTATGCCAAAAAAATGAGGGAGCTATGTACCAAGAAACTAGGAAGACCAAAGAAAGAACCCTCCATAATTCAAGTAGGTGGGAAAATTTCAAGCCTTATGCCCACAACATTTGTTACTGAGACCCTAGAATCCTCGTGATTACCACCTTTATCAATGGGTATCTAATAAAGTACATTATAATTGATTTAGGTAAAACCATCCATGTGATGAATATGGATACTTTATCTCACATAGGATCCTTTGACTTACTTCCTACTCCTACCATGTTATAATTAGCAAATAGGTCTAAGGTAAAGCCAGAGGGGGTATTAGAAGGCATTGTCATCTCATTGGATTCTTGGGATTACCCTACATAATTTTATGTTCTTCAGCCTAATACCAACTTGGGAAGGCATCCTTTGATCTTAGGGAGGCCTTGGTTAGCCATGACATATGCCTACATAGGTTGTAGGTCCGGAAATATGACCATCACTCATGGAGCTGAAACAAAGAATATCAATTTGTATCCCCTTGATAAACCCCTCTTAAGGTCAGAAAATACTCATTGGGTTAAAGAAGAGGAGCATGATTCATAATGTACCCAACTAGTTTTAACAATATCCCAAGCCATGAGCCTTAAGGAAAACTCAGAAGAAAATCTGATAAATTGTTGTATTTCTAATCTTATTTTTTCATAGCATTTAGAAGGTCACTCTAGTCATAATATAGATATCATCACTAATCTGCAGGATTATTATGAACATAGTACAACAACTGAACTACATTCAGCCCTCTTTTATTCTTTCCCCGCATATTCAATGACTGAACGAGGGGGTAAGGTGATTGAATTTTTTCTTGGAAAAAATTTAAACATCAATTCTGCCTTAATTCCTGAACAAGAGAAATAATTAATTAAAGCATTGAAAAAAATTTCAGATACATTTTCTTGGGAATATACAGAAATGAGGGGAATTCACCTAGATAAATTCATTCATCATATCTATATAGAAGAAAATTCCTGGCCTGTGAAACATCTAGAAAGGAGGATGAACCCTGCTTCAAGAGAAATTATGAAAAATGAATTGTAGAAATTGTTAAATGTAGGGTTCATCTATCCTATCTCAAATAGCTAGTGGGTATATCCACTTGTTATTGTCCCTAAAAATAATGGTAAATGTAAAGAGTGTGTATATTACAGGGAACTAAACAAAGCTACACTAAAATATAACTTTCCCTTGCCTTTTATAGACCAAGTAGTGGACACTCTAGCAGGGAAGAAGTATTTTTCCTTCCTAGATGGGTTAAACGGGTACAATCAAATTAGGATAGCTCCAGAGGACCAAGAGAAGACAACATTTACATGTCCCTAGGGTACCTATGCATATAATGTATTACCATTTGGTCTATGCAGCACACCAACCACATTTCAATGGGCGGTCCTTGGTATTTTCTCTGAGCTTTTGCATGATTGCATAGAGGTCTATATGGATGACTTTACAATGATGGGTGATAATTTTGAAGAAGCTTTACATAATATTAATAAATTTTTGCAGAGATGTATAGAAACTAATATTTCATTGAGTAATGAATTTTTTTTATGATTATGACTGAGGATATCGTTTTGGGTTCATCATGTTTTTGTTGCAGGAATTAAAGTTGATCCGGTTAAGATTGAAGTTATTGTAAAGCTACCCCCACCAACTAGTCAAAAATGAGTTCAAATTTTTCTTGGACATGAAAGATACTACAAAAGGTTTGTTGAGAATTTTACAAAAGTAGCCTTTCTATTGTTTAAATTATTGACTAAAGAATCTGAATTTCATTGGAATGATGAGTGTTAAGCTACATTTGATACACTCAAGAAAAATCTTTCTTTAACACATGTCTTGAGAGGCCCAGATTGGAAATTTCCCTTTCAGATTTCCATTGATGCATCTGATTCAGCCATAGGAGTAGTATTGGGTCAAAAGGAAGATCTTGTAACCCATGCTATTTATTTTGTCAGTAAAAATTTAACTCCCGCATAATTGAATTACACGGTAACTGAAAATTAATTCCTTGTTGTGATTTATGCTATTAACAAGTTTATACATTACATCACTAGTTATGAAGTTTTTCTACACAGTGATCATTCCGCCATCCGATATATCATGAAAAAACCAGTCACTAATGTAAGGATCACTAGGTGGCATTTTTTACTACAGGAATTTGACATCACAGTATTGGACATCCTGGGAAAAGAAAATCAGGTAGTTGATTTGCTATCTAGGCTCAACCATGCAGGTGAGGATGTTCATGTTAATGATAGATTTCCTTATGATATTTTTTTTCTATTTTTGTCAAAACACCTTGGTTTACAGGCATGGAAAACTACCTTTCTACAAGAAAGTTTCCACCCTACTTTTCATCTAATCATAAAAAGAGAATTATTAGTGAAAGTGTTGATTACTCTTGGATTAGGGGAGACCTCTTTTTTCATTGGACCTGATTTGATTATTCAAAAGTGTGTCTGAAAGGTTGAGATATATGATATCTTGAGAGCTTGTCATGATGATCCCTGTGAAGGACACTCTTCAGATAAGCGGACAGCCTATAAGATCCTTTGCTCAAGTTACTATTGGCCAAGTATTTTCAAAGATGCAAAGGAGTATGTCCGGAAATGTGATAGATGCCAGAGAATAGGGTGTCCTGTTCATTCAAATGAAATTCCCTTGCAGCCACAAGTTCTCATAGAACCATTCGAGAGGTGGGATCTTGATTTTATAGGTCCCATAAAACCTATGTCCAAAGGTAAGAAGTATTTTTTGGTTTGTAATGATTATTTTACGAAGTGGGTGGAAGCAATAGCACTACCTAGAGAAACGGAGAAAGCAGTGGTAGATTTTCTTTTTTTTTCTGATATTTTTGTAATATTTGGGGTACTAAGAGAAATAGTTACTTATCAAGGTACTCAGTTTGTGTAAAATATTGTGCAGGGAATTGTACAAAAATATCATATTATTCATTGGAAATCCACCCCTTACCATGCACAGGCCAACGGATAGGTGGAATCAAAAAATAAGATGTTGGAAACAATACTTAAAAAGAAAAAGCAATTACATAAGAAGGCTTGGTCTGATTGACTTCCTGAGGCATTGTGGGTCTACAGGATCACATGGATAAACACCACTGGCTTCTCTCCATATGAATTGGTGTATGGAAAACAAGTTTTACTTCCCATTGAATTTCAAATAAGAACTTTCAAGATGGCATCGGATTTGGGTATAGACCTTGATGAGGCACAACAACAAAGAATCCTGCAGCTCAATGAGTTGGATGAGATTAGGCAGGATGATTTTCAACATACTAATCTAATCCAACAACAATGATCTAAATGGCACGATATATACATTAATAAGAAGAAGTTCAAAGAGGGAGACTGGGCATCATTGTATGATTCAAAAATTAAGAATTTTATAGGGAAATTCAACACACATTGGCTGGGTCCCTATGAAATTGAGATTTTTTTTTATAATGGATATGTTCGGGTTAAAAATATTGATGATGGGAATGTTACCTTCTTGGTGAATGGACATAGACTCAATCTATATCAGAAACCCCAACCTAAGGATGAATTTGTGGAAGAAATTGTGAAGAAAAAGGAGCTAGAAATGGTGGGAGAGGGATTCATTCCTATCACTACCTCTTCTTGATTTCTTCATGATATATTGAGCTCACTTTTTTCCTCCTCGTGCTCAGTAAACCATGATATGAATTTCTATTGAGTACATTTTTATTCCCTTTTTCAGGCCCAATGGACTAGTTACAGAAAAGGAACCCCCTTGAAGTCTTCTTTTTCAATATTTCAGACTCTCTAAAATTGAAATATGGTGAGCATGGACTGCCCTGGGCTTGTTAAAATCACAATTCTGTAGGTCCTTTGGGATCCTCTCAATAAATTGTATTTTTTCAGTTAATTTTTTTATTTCTCATGTTGGACTGATTTGGGATTCCTTAAGGCCCTCCTTCCAACAATCTTGGCCCATCAACATCAAGAAATTATCTGGGTGCAAGATCATATCCTTGTGATACCTTGAAGCTTGTATGCCTTAATGACAGGCTATCTCGCTAGTAGAAATGGGGATTCATTATGGCTCCTTGACTGTTGGATCCTGTAGGGGGTTCGACAACAACTCATAAATTAACACCTAATAGGATGCATCAGATGTACCTTGGTCCTCACTCTCATTAATGATGATGGGTCTCACATTGGTTAACATCTGACCTTAATGGATAATAATTCAATGAGATCATTGCACATTCAACATCAACACCTCCATTCATGTGCAATGAACTATACAAAAGGGGAAAGAAACAATTTTCCAACAAAACTTTCAACAGTTGTGGTTCCATTTCCTGTAGCAATGCCAATGATTTCCCGAAGAAAAAAATTGCTGACAAAAAATTAGCTTAAATTAATCTGATAAAGTGCTAACCATTTTAATTATTGGTTGAGATCATGAACTATACAATTATGCATTTGATGTGATTTCAAGGTGGGTTATTATTTTAAGACAAAGGCAATCGTTATCAACGTACAAGACCGTTGCAAGGTAATATCAGTAAGGTATAGTTAGAGACAGGATGCTTAAGGTGAAAGGTAATGATAATTTAATTCTTAAAAATTTGCATGAATGTAAGTCATTGCAACCCTTGTGGAAGAAGGTGGCTACAAGTCGTTACGTCATAAACTGAGTTCCATTTCCAACCATCATTACTCTGACACGTCCTTTGGTGATCTTTCTGCTATCCATTACGTGGGTTGGATCATGATGAAAATCATGATCATGACCTGTGCTTTTCAAAAGTTGCCACATTCCCAAATAATTCCAAATTTAAATTATCACTATAGATTTTTTTTTTCAAAGCCTTAGAGGCATCTCTGTGAGCTAAATAAACTTTTTTCTCTCTTGTTCCTAGCCATGTCGAGAATGAGTTCCACTGTGAGATTTGAACTGTAGGGTCCTGCACTATTAAACATTGACCCTTGAAGTAAAGCAAGACTAGAAATGGCAGGGTGGCTGCCTCTATTTCTAAAATTCAGTGGGCATAATTCATAGGTAACAAAGTCATTTTCTCTGAATCTAAATAGAAACAGAGTGCAAGTGGAGAATGTCCAATTTAGGTTGATAGAGCTAGTGGATCAAGCTTGCGACATACCACTGGAAGGGGAGTGTTGGTTCAAGAATCAATGGTTTAACAAATAAATTTGTGCATCCTTCCTCTAGAAATAACATGCAAACCTCGATTGGAGTAAATGGATCCCATATGAATACCTTCAAAGTAAGTATGAACATCTGTCGTTTTTCCTAAAGAAATAGATAACCTAAGAAGGTTTTTTTGGGCTTGCATTTTTGTTTCATATTCGCCTTCTCGATCACTTCTGAGACATGCCTTTTAATTTGGCTTACTATTGAAGAATTTCCCTAATGAAAATTTCCACTGCTACCAAGGAAAGGGGAAACCACATAGAGGAGAACATCTATCACCATGGTTTGATAAAAATTACCATGATAGATGTTTTGCGAAAGAAGAAGAAAACATGGGAAAATTTCTTGTCAGAAAATTATTTTTTGGAGGATGAGAAGGACCCTAGTCCTTCAAAAACTACAAAGGAAGAGCTAGAAGGAAAGCTGAAAAATAAGCCACAAACCTGTGGTCTATTTACAGAGGAGGACAGGAAATATGAAGAGGTGGTAGTGACTAGAGAAACCACAGGGAAAGAACCCAAACTGAAGGGCACTTCCATCCCTGTTAAACGATTTACAATGAGCCAGGCTACAAAGCTGGAAATAAAAGAAATTGGAGAAGAGTGGATACCACCGAGCAGAAGTGATAAAAAGAAAGAAAATCCCCAAGGCTTATCTAAGGGTAAAGTGAAGATTTAGACAACATAATTTATCGATAGAGAGGAATGGGAAGCAATGTCCTTCGAGGATCCACTATTGCAGGAAAGCGGGAATAGAACAGTAGAAGACCACCAAGGGAAGGAGGAGCCTATTTTTCCCCAGTACTCCCAAGGACAGAATGAGGGAGAGGGAACTCCCCAGAAAAAATGGTCTCAGAAATAATTGGAAGAAATCATCACTGAACTTACTGTGTCAAAGCAGGCTCTGTGAAAGGAGAATGAAACCTTCAGGGAAAGTAGCCTACGCATGAAAAAATAGCATGATGAGTGGCATCATAAGGCAACTCAGATTATGAAGAAGAAAAATGCCCAAATTGATCACATGAAGAAAATAATGAAGCATATATGAGTCAGGTTCAGGCAGAATCTAGTAGGGCCCAATTAGACCACTTGGCTGCAGTAGCTGCAACACATGGCAAGGATTGATTTTTCTTCTGAGGGTGAAACATTTTTTCTTGCATAAGGGACATGCAAGAAGCTAAGTGTGGGGGATATGTTTAGTCCCAATTTTTCTATATTTTGATAGCCTTCTAAGGCCTTGCTTCCCCCTTTTCGAACTCTCATTGACCCCTAATTACTCTTATTTCATTATATTACCTAATATTTTTCCAAAAGGGTGCTATGTGCTTAAGGTATGAAAATTAACTTAAAAAGTGTCATTTTATCTTGTTCTTAAGTATTCCTTGATGCTAATTGTTTCCTAATCGAATTTATTCAGTTTACTGATTGAATACTTATGCATATTAGTCATTCGTTGAAGCAGCTCTATGTTTTCCTGTAGATAGCATGTGGTCGTCGATTTCCTGCAGGCACTTTTCTATTTCTTGTAGATGCGGATTTCCTGTAACCGCCCAGATTTCTTGCATCAGAATCAGTGGTTGGATATTATCCACTTAGTCTCAAGACGAATGATAAAATGGGTTTTATGAGGAAATAGACCTACATGGATGTTGTCCTATTGGCTTCTTCGAATTCGTCATGGATACCACCCAAATCTCCAATATTTTTCTCGTTGGACGAGTTGGGAAAATCTCTAGCAATGTAACGAAATTAGTATGATCCATGCTTTCAGTCATGGATCAGACTCAATAGAGCTATTTTTGTCATTATGTTCCAATATTGATAGTAAATAGTTATGCCATAGTAGTTTTCCTAATTAAGGTAGAACATATTCCTTTGAACTTGTATAAATTTCATCATGTTTCATTTGCGAGGGGGTTGACTGATCGGATATATTGTTTATCGGCGGTTGTCATTGATGTCAACCCAAGCAGCACCAGGGGCTAACCCAATATTGAATTAGAAGTTTGACCTACCAAATTAATATATTCTAGGTCAATAATGCTTTTGATGGTTTCTAATTGTCGAGATGTTTCCGTTGATATATGGCACGCCATGTAATTCTTCACTATTTGTGAGATATTCATGTTTGAAGTTTGTACCCCAGTTAGTGGGCTAAAACCCCATGGGGTTGGGGCATGGGTCATTGAAAAGTCATAATTAATATTTTTTGTGCTCCTAAAATCCCTCCCACGTTCACTTGTTGAAGCCCCTCTCAACTTAAGCATTCATATATATTGTGATCTTCATTTCCTCCTTAGGCAAGGGATTGGGCCATCTGAAACAGTTCATCGTGGAATTTTCGCTCTAACTTTTTTTCCACGAAGGCTCAGAAGCTGAACTTTTTATGAGGCGAAGCTGAAATCACAAGGAAGCTACAGTAACAATTTCAGATCAAGTTGCACAATATTTTTGGAGATATGATCTGTGGAAGTAAGGGTTTTTGCAGGCTCCTGAAATTCATATCAAAGAAGTAACCTTGATAAATTCGTCATAACTCTCTCTCTGAGTATCGGATTGGAATTTCATAAAAAGTGAAGGATAGTGCACAGTCTATAATTTTTTCTCTATCAATTTTAGAAGAAAATGAATAAAAAGTGACACGTGTAACGTCGTACAAGTGCGCTCTGCTGAAATAGTCCATAATTAGGGAAGTGTGAGAAATTAGGTATAAATCTCTCTTGAAGAATCCAAATTGGGTCAAACCTATGGCATTGGAAAGAAGACTCAGAGGAATACTATAGGACCAAAAATTAGATATTTAGGATCTGAAATAACATAGATACACCATATTCAATATCGAGCTCCTAGAAGGCAATAAAAAGCTAGATCATGTGTTGTCAAGGATTGTAAAGGACCAGACTTTCTACGACATAAAAGAAAAACAAGGTGCAGCAGATGGTAGCATGAAAAGAGTAGCAACCAAGGTGCATAACAGCAGCAAGAAGTTCATCATATGAAGTCTTCAAGTGGGCAACACTGCATACAATCATTGTAAAGGTATCATTGTACTTAGTCATTGTATAAATAAATTATTGTACAAATTGTACTAGTGTCTATCTGCCAAGGGTTGAAGAGGCAGTGTTGGGAGGTCTAGGATCATCATTAGGTGGTTGTGTCAAAGTTGGGGTTATGGTCTAGTATATCTTCTTCTTCTACATCATTCTATATCATTGTAAAGTGGACCATTTTCCCTGGTACGGGAGTCCATTCTTTTTTTATTCTTCTATAGGGTGGTAGGGTGGTGCTAGGGTGAGTTGTAGCTCATTGGGTGTTGGGGCATCCATTCAGTTGACTACTGAAGAATCTCGGGCATTGGAGCATCCATCCAATGGGAGCTGGAGAAGAATTCTTTTCTAGATTCTAGGAAGTTGGAGCTTTATTTTCAATTGGAGTTGAATATTAAAGAATTATTAGAAAATCATTAGGTGGTTTTTGTCCCGGAGTGGGTTTCCACCTTAAAAAATATGTGCATTTGTGTTCCTCTTGTTTGCTGCTATCATTGTACAAACACTGATAATAATTTAATATTAACTAATTCTCTAATTGAAAGGAATATTGATTCACCCCCCTTCTCAGTATTTCCAACAATTGGTATCAGAGCTTGGTTCCTTCAATAACAGTTTAACAGCTGGAAGGAGGTCATGGAGCATACCAAGAATTGTGTACCTCTATTCAATGAAAATAATTATGCACTTTGGAAAGGAATAATGGAGGTCTATCTCTTGGTGCAAGGTTACGAAGTATGGGACACTGTTCAAAATGGATTTACATCAACTACGGATGAACAAGGTAAGAAGAATTTGGTAAATGATGCAAAATCAAAGAATATTATTATCAGTGGACTTATTGAATCTGCTTATCATAAGGTGTTGGGTTGCAAAACTACCAAAAATGTATGGGACAAGCTTGAGAATATATATGCAGGTGACTCAAATGTCAAAGAAGTAAAGCTTCAAATCTATAGAGCAAAATTTGAGCAACTCAGAATGAAAGAATATTTCAACATTGTTGCATACTTTCAATACGTTGATGAAATAACCAATACTCTGGAAGGATTGGGAGATCCAGTTGATGAGAAGACTATTATACGGAAGATTCTTAGAACGTTACCAGGGAGATTCAGCCCAAAGGTATCGGTCTTAGAATACAGTGCAAATCTGGACAAACTCAGCAAAGATGAATTACATGGAGTTCTCATAGCATATGAAATGAGACTTGATGAAGACGAGGGTACTTCGCATCTAGAAACTGTGTTCATTGCATCTAAGAAAACAAAAAAGGATAAACAACCTTCAATTGAAAAGACATGCACCTGCAAGTGTGAAGAAAAGGGAGATGATGAAGAAGGTATTTCAGATGAAGAATATGCTTACTTCACGAGAAAACTACAAATTGGTAAGGGACAATTCAAAGGTAAACTTCCATTGATATGTTTCAGCTGTAATGAGGTTGGGCATTTTGAAGCAAAATTTCCAAACAAAAGTAATGGCAACTCAAAGAGAAAGAAAGGCTTTAAGAAATTCAACAAGCAAGGATCCAAAAGGAACTTTCTCTCTAAAGAAGATATCTCATCATCCGATGAAGACAATGATAGTGAAGAAGAAGCTAATGAGAGAGTATTGTTTATGGCCAAGCACAATAAGCCCAAGCACAATAAGAAAGAGGTATCAAACAACGAAGAATAAGGATGGACCATAGATGAATTTTATGAGGAAGCAATCAAGCTTATAAAAGATCTCAAGGCAGAGAAGATCCGTTCCAAAACTCTTGAAGAACAAGTTCAAGGTCTCAAAATTGAAGTTGAAGAACACAAATGCATTGAAGAGTCACTTCAAAAGAATTTGGAAGAAAGTAACCAAGAAAGGGAAGAATTAGAAGCCCAAGTAGTCTCGCTGCGTGAGGAAGTGAAGAAAGGAAAAACTATCCAAAATTATGCCAACAGCTCAAGGGCATTGGAAGAACTCATCAACAATCAACGATCTTACAATGAAAAAACTGGCATCGATTAAAAAGAAGAAGAAGCAGGACCTTCTACAAAAAAATACAATAAACCTATGAGATTTGACATGCATGAAGACTTCATTAGACAAGATTCACAAGAACAACCTTGGAAGACAATTCCTCGACGAAAATTTCCATCCAGGTACCAACATATTTTTTATGGCTACTGTTATTCATGTGGAAAATTTGGTCATAAAGCTGTAGAATGTCGCACGTACCCTAGGAACGAATATAATTCCAAGAGATCTGTCAAATATGAACCTCCCAGGGTTCAGCGAAATATCAATAGATTTGAACATTTAAGAAATAATATTGAATGTTACAAATTTCAAAACTTTGGACACATAGCCAAAGACTGCAGACTTGAAAATCCTCTAGAAGAATCTTCGAAGCCACAGAATGAACGAACATGGAAGAAGAAGAAGAATGATAATTTTTCTCTCGCTCTCAAAGCTCAAAAGAACAAATATGTGTGGTATGTTGATAGCGGTTGCTCAACGCATATGACTAGAGATAGAAATAAATTTGTATCTCTGAAAGAGAAGAAGGATGGAACTGTGTCCTTTGGAAATGATGGATCTTCAAATGTTATAGGATCAGGTACTGTCACTCTCGGAAGAAAATATTCTCTAGCCAATAATGTTCTACTGGTTGAAAAAATGAATCACAATCTGCTCAGTGTTGGACAAATGTGTGATCAAGGACACACAATACTATTCAACTCCACGAAATGTGAAATTAGGACACACAATAAGTCGAGCTCCAAACGACATATATGTTCTAGATGAAGAAACTAAAGCATGTCTAATAGCTAAAGAGGATGATACAATAATTGGTAGCAATGATGATCGACTAAGTAAGAATTTTGCTACAAAGGTGCAAAGTGATTTCGAGATGTATTTACTTGGTTGTAAATTGAACATAGATGACTCATCTAAGGATGTGGATCAAAGGTTGTACAGATCTATGATTAGTAGTCTTCTATATGTAATAGCCTCCCGACCAGATGTTATGCAAGCAGTTGGACAAGTAGAAATATTCCAAGTAGCACCAAAAGAATCACATATTAAATATTCGCCAGCATTGGAATATCTTCGCCAGAAGCTTGGGATTCTCCCAAGTTCTCATTAGATTTTCCTTTTTCAGAATATAAAGGGGGAGTGGAAGTGTGTGCAGGTCTGCAAGATGGTTGTGTGTCAGCGCGAGTGGAAGTGTGTACAAGTCTACAAGATGGTTTTGTTTCAAGGGGAGTTACCCTTTGCCATTGATTTCAAAGGGGGAGAGAATGTTGTAGGAAGAGGTGTCATGATCGCAGGGGGAGTACTTGTGTTGCCATCAATTCCAAAGGGGGAGATTGTTGATCAGGGCTTGTCATTGATGTCAACCCAAGCAACACCAGGGGCTAACCCAATATTGAATGAGAAGTTTGACCTACCAAATTAATATATTCTGGGTCAATAATTCTTTTTATGGTTTCTACTTGTCGAGATGTTTCCGTTGATATATGGCATGCCATGTAATTCTTCACGGTTTGTGAGATATTCATGTTTGAAGTTTGTACCCCATTTAGTGGGCTAAAACCCCCATGGGTCATTGAAAAGTCATAAATAATATTTTTTATGCTCCTAAAATACCTCCCACGTTCACTTGTTGAAGCCCCTCTCAACTTAAGCATTCACATATATTGTGATCTTCATTTCCTCCTTAGGCAAGGGATTCAGCCATCTGAAACAGGTCATCGTGGAATTTTCGCTCTAAATTTTTTTCCACGAAGGCTCAGAAGATGAAATTTTTTTGAGGTGAAGATGAAATCCTGAGGAAGCAGCAGTAAAAATTTCAGATCAATTTGCGCAATACTTTTGGAGATATGATCTGTGGAAGTAAGGGTTTTTGAAGGCTCCTGAAATTCATCTCAAAGAAGTAACCTTGGTAAATTCGTCATAACTCTCTCTCTGAGTATCAGATTGGAATTCCGTAAAAAGTGATGGATATCGCACAATATTTAATTTTCACTCTATCAATTTCAGAATAAAATGAATAAACAGTGACACGTGGCACGCCGTACAAGTGAGCTCTAATGAAACAGTCCATAATTAGGGCAGTGTGAGAAATTGGGTATAACTCTCCCTTGAAGAATCAAATTTGGGTCAGACCTGTGGCATTGGAAAGAAGACTCAGAGTAATACTACAAGACAAAAAATCAGATATTGAGGATCTGAAATAACAGAGATACACCAGATTCAATATCGAGCTCCTAGAAGGCAAGAAAAATCTAGATCATGTGTTGTCAAGGATTGCAAAGGACCAAAATTTCTACGGCATAAAAGAAAAACAAGGTGTAGCAGAGGGTAGCATGACAAGAGAATAAACCAAGGTGCATAACAACAGCAAGAAGTTCATCATATGAAGTCTTCAAGTGGGCAGCACTGCATACAATCATTGTAAAGGTATCATTGTACTTAGTCATTGTAAATACATTATTGTACAAATTGTACTAGTGTCTATCTGCCAAGGGTTGAAGAGGCGGTGTTGGGAGGTCTAGGATCATCATTAGGTGGTTGTGTCAAAGTTGGGGTTATGGTCTAGTATATCTTCTTCTTCTACATCATTCTATATCATTGTAAAGTGGACCATTTTCCATGGTACGGGAGTCCATTCTTCTTTTATTCTTCTATAGGGTGGTAGGGTGGTGCTAGGGTGAGTTGTAGCTCATTGGGTGTTGGGGCATCCATTCAGTGACTACTGAAGAATCTCGGGCATTGGAGCATCCATCCAGTGGGAGCTAGAGAAGAATGCTTTTCTAGATTCTAGGAAGTTGGAGCTTTATTTTCAATTGATGTTGAAAAAAATTATTAGAAAAGCATTAGGTGGTTTTTGTCCCGGAGTGGGTTTCCACCTTAAAAATGGTGTGCATTTTTGTTCCTCTTGTTTGCTGCTATCATTGTACAAACACTGATAATAATTGAAGATGAACTAATGCTCTAATTGAAAGAAATACTAATTCACCCCCCCTCTCAGTATTTCCAACATATATCATATGTGTACTTGACCGTAACACTTTCCAGATTAATATAAAATTATATGTTATGTCCATCTTACCAAGTAAACCCTTTTAAAATTGGAGGGGTTGTGAGTAAGGGAAGGACCCCTTTGCTCACAACTCCATTAGTTGCAGCAGTGTGTTCATTTGATTATTTTTTATGCAGTGATAAAATTATTGGAACAATTAGTGTTTTCTTTTCTGAGTTTTCACAGCATATATGAATGATTGGATGATGAAGTTATTTGACAAATGTGTTGGAATCATTTAATCAAGTTTTAGCTTTCAAATGGTGAATTGATTTTCTTATGGCTATGTGCTTGGTCTTTTATCTTTTTTGATCAACATCAACAATACCAAGAGCTGTAGAGGGAAGATTGAATCCACTCCATATTCTTTGATGCCAAGTGTTGATGCGGAAAAGAGATATTAGTACTGTGTATGTGTGACTGATTTAATTAGGAAGCACTTGAGGTTTTAGCCTGCATTTACTTTTCACAACATCTCACAATCTTACCTACCCTTGGTTGATAATTTATGTTTTCAAATTATAAGTCTATAATTTAACTCAACAATACCTAAAATCTCTCTTTATTGCTACAAAATGATCCTTCCCTAGATTTGACATATACTTGTTCAATACTCTCATTTCATGTGCAATTTTTAGTTTACTATAAACCATTTCATACATCAAATTTCCCATTACACTAGCATATAGAAAATGGGACATGTCCTCTTCATCTTCCTATGTCTTAGGACATTGGTCTACAAATAAATTTACACCTATAGGAATAAGGACCTTTACCATTTTACATTCTTACATATTAAATATTAAAATATTCTCTCGACATAATTCCTCTGATTTAACCAAAGATTCATGTTTTCCAAATCTCCTTTAATTTCCATGCCCAAAATGAAATTCACAACACTAATATCCTTCATGTAAAATTTAATGGACAAATAATTTTTCACATCTCGGATATTTTCCTTGTCATTTCCAATCAACAACATATCATCCACATACAACAAAAAATAAATAAGATGATCACGACTAATTTTAAATACACACAATTATCTTCTTTTCTCCCTGTCAATCTGTTAAACACCATGTTAAACACACACATGGTGTATGAGAAAGATAAACACACACACAACAAGAGACTCAACACACAATGAAGGATAAGCGTGCACCTCTCTTATTTTTCCATTATACATGATGTACATTTATAGTACAATGGTGTGACTTCTGGTTTCACATTCCAAGGTCACTTGGACTCCATTGTGACTTTTCGTATTTCACACCTACCCATGGAGGATTAGGTGTTCCAACATTCCCCCCCTTAATCCGAAGGGGTATGTGTGAGTCCAAGAAGAGAGTTGTAATACAAATCTGCAAAGTATACATGGCAGCCCTTAGGCTGAATCAACTCTCTGAAATGTTGGAAAAAGAGGTGGTTTAAGGATGACCACCAACACTAGAATGCAAAACTTGTTGCAATTCTTGGAACTCTTCCAAAACTGGCAAGAAGCTGAAAGCTTCTGCTAGAGGAATTGTCCCTCATAAAAAAGGGAGACCTTCAACCTAAAAGAAGGGAGGTCTACTACCTGTGATGGTTTTAGTATTACCAACAACACTGGAATGCTTGAAGCATTTCCTGGAACTCAACCAAAGCTGGCAAGAAGATGAAGGCTTCTGCTAGAGGAAGTGTCCCTCATATATGAAAGGGAGACCTTCAAACTAAAAGAAGGGAGGTCTACTACCTGTGATGGTTTTAGGCTATCCACCAACCAAAGATGATGGTTTAAGGTTGTCCACCAACCAAAGGAATGCTCATGGGCATCTGTGTCTCTGGCTACATCTCTGAATCTGGAATGACGAATTGTGGCTTAGGATTGCTTGATCTAACGTCGAAGCTTGTAGATGACCACCATTTCCCCCCCCCTGTCAAGGACAAGCTGAGACGATGGCGAAAACTCAGCTGCAAGTTTTCTCAATATCCTTGAACACGTTCTGACATGTGTCTTAAACATATTCTTGGCTGTTGATGCCCATTGCCAAGAAGCGATCCATCCAAGATGAATCTTTGTTCTTGCAGGAGGCTTGTTTCTGAAGCATCTGTCTGAAGAATGAGTGTGCCGACCATAGTGCTTGCATGGATGAAGATCAAAGCAGTAATATTTCAGATGGCCAACTCGATCACAGTGTTGGCATTTTACAATCTGCTGTTGTTGTGGAAGCGGAGCAGGATCTGGAACAACTGCAGGTGAATTTTCATACAGGAATCCGACACTCTGAAATATGATGGGCTTGGTGTAGTCTGGAATATGAAAGGACACATCCTTGTCATATCTAAGACCAATTCTGTGCTTGTTGTGGACAAACTCTTCTCAAGGTCTGATGATGGGCTTGAGAAGTGCAGGCTGAGCTGCTGCATCTACATGAAAATATGCTCTTGTGCAAGGAACTGAATGGGAATCAACTTCAACTTTACTAACTTGTTGCTGATGGGAGTCCTTCTCAATCTTCTGAACAGAAACATGTTCAGAATGGTAACTCTTTTGTTGAATTTTGTCTTGCTGAAGCTAAGTTTCCAACTACAAAAACTCAATCTTTTTTTGTGCATCTTGCAAACAACTCTGAATCTTACAAAGAGCATTCTTGCTCATTTTTATCATATCATCAACATTGGAATGAATGAGGTTATTCAAAAACTCTAATGCCTCATTGATTTTAGCCATTTTTCAACAACTTAGGCTCAAAAAATAAAGGGTGTCGGCTTCAACCAAAAATGCACCCGTTTACAATGTGATTCAACTTCCTTTCAAAAATTACAAATGACTCTAAAGAATTTCCAAAAATGGAATTCTCAAAGTACAAAATCTGCTCCTCAAATGATGGAGGACAATCAACAATTTTTCCAACAACTTAAATTTACTGATTGCAACTATGAAGAAGCAATACAATTTCAGTTCAATACAATATCTTTGCAAAATATTTTGTAAATATGCAGCTGAAAAAACTATGCAAGAAGCCTTTAAGGCGGTTGATTTTTATTCTTCAAAGAGTTGTTTTTCACCTATAACAACTCATCTTCACATGTCAATCTCTTGCAGAAAATCACCCTTCTATGCCACAAACAATTCAATGTAAAAATCCAACTACTTCATATGCCATTTCCTCTTTCATGCTATTCATTTCCTCTCTTCCTCTCTCTCTGCTGTTTTTTTTTTTTTGAAAAAAAAAAATTTAAAAATATTAGGGAAAATAGAGGTAAAACTGGGGGAGGTTTTTACCCCTCTGTCGCTGCGTCCACCTGCCATCGACCCTTAATGTTGGAACACCTAATCCTCCATGGGTAGGTGTGGAATACGAAAAGTCACAATGGAGTCCAAGTGACCTTGGAATGTGAAACCAAGAGTCACACCATTGTACTATAAATGTACATCATGTATAATGGAAAAATAAGAGAGCTACACCCTTATCCTTCATTGTGTGTCGAGTCTCTTGTTTTGTGTGTGTTTATATTTCTCATACACCATGTATGTAAGTCCCAAAATATAATTATCAATTTTTTGATAGCACATCCTTGGTGATTGCTTTAACTCATACAAGGAATTTTTAGCATGCATCCCAAATCTTTCTTTCCCTTCATTTAAAAACCTTCTAACTACTTCACGTATATTCATTCTTCCATATCCTCATGTAGTAATTTTTTCTTCACACCAATCTATTCTACTTCAAAATCAAATGAAATAACAACAAATAAAGAAATATAATAGAAATGAACTTAGAAATAGGAGAAAAAATCTCACCAAAATTAATTCCCTCTACTTGGGAATAACCTTTGGCTACTAACCAAGCTATGTATTTCTCCTTTTTTCCTTCTACACTCAAATTCTTGTTAAACACCCATTTTCTACCAATGTGATTTCTTCTAGCTAGCTTCTCCACTAGATCCCAAGCCTCATTCTTGTCTAAGGCTATTATTTCTTCAACCTTGGTCTTTGTCCAAATTTTTCCATTGTCTAATTCCATTTCCTCCCTACCATTTCTAGGATCATCTTCAGTAATAAAAAAGAAAAAATTGAACAAAATCTAGGTGGAGTATACCTTTCTAGTTTCCTTCTTTCTTGAATCGATCTCCTCATTACCAAATCATTTGGTTCTTCTTCTTTCTATTATTGTATTTGTGTAGAGTCTAATTCATAATCCTTCAATTCAAAATCTATCTTCTCTAATTCGTTCTCCCTTGACAATACTTCTTGTTTGACCATATCCTTTATTTCTCTAAATACCACATCTCAATTATACACCATATTCTTAGTTTCTAGGTTCAAAACCTTATGATCTTTTTGGAAATATTTTTATCTCATAAAATTACATTTTTAGCTTTATTATTCAATTTTCTCATATTTTCCTTTGGAACATGTTCATAAGAATCACATCCAAATGTCACATGATGTTTAAGATATGGTTTCTTACCAATTAATATATTGTGTGGAGTTTTTTCATCCAACACTGATGAGGGTGATTGATTTTCCATGTAACTTGCATTATCTACGGCCTCTACGCATAATTCTTGTCATAAACCAACAAAAATGAGCATGTTCCTTGATCTTTCCATCAACATCTTGTTAATTTTCTACAACTTCATTTTTATAAGGTGTGTGTTTAGTATTCTTATACCTTATTATAAAACACTTATTACACAATTATGTGAATTCATTATAGCATAATTATGCACTATTATCCATTCTCGCCACCTTAATTTTCTTCTATATTTTATTTTCTGCAAGAACTTTGAACCCTTTAAATTTATCAAATACTTTAGATTTCTTCCTAAGGAAATAAATCCATGTATTCCTTGATAACTAATTTATAAATGAGACATGGTACATAAATTTATCTAGTAAGATAACAAGTACAAGTCTAAAGACATCATTATACACCAACCGTTAATATTCCCTCTACACTTAGAGCACCAGAAGGGAATCTTACCCAATTTTGTTTCCCATATAAGCAATGCTCGTAGAAGTCAAAATCTAGAGAGAAATTAGACATACCTTCAACCATATATTTACTATGTAGTACTTGAAGGTGATTCTCTTTGATATGTACCATTTTTTGATGTTGTGTTAGGTCCCTATATTACTAGTATAGTCCCTTATTGTTGTTAGTGTAACCCCATTATTGTTATTATTGTACCCTTGTAACCCCCATATTGATATTATTGTGCCCTTAAATTATTATTGTTAGGTCGGCTAGGATTACATTGTGGCCCCACTAGGATTACATTGTGGCCCCATGGACTCCTATATATAGAAAGGAGGTCTTTTAATTTGAATCATCCAAGAAATTTTCATTCATGTAATGTATTGGAGGTTACCCCCTCGAAGTGGCTTATTTCTAAGGCGTTTATATCTATTTTCTTCTCTATTTGGAGCTGGTTTCACAACATTTGGTATCAAAGCTTTGAGATTCTAGGGTTTCGCTGCTCCAAATAGGTCATCGTGGCATTTTCGCTATAACGTTTTTTCTACGAAGGTTTAGAATCTGAAATGTTTAGAGTGTGAAGCCACAATCCTGAGGAACATCTTCACAAAATTTCAAAACTTGGTTCGCAAGATTTGCAGAGATATGATCTATGCAAGTTAGGTCATTTTGCAGGCTCCTGAATTTAACCTAAACAGGTCATCGTGGTATTTTCGTAATAACTTTTTTTCTACGAAGGTTCAGAAGCTGAAATTTTTAGAGTGTGAAGCCGAAATCCTGAGGAACATCTTTGCAAAATTTTAGATATTGGTTCGCAATATTTTTGGAGATATGATTTATGGAAGTTAGGGTTTTTTTAGGCTTCTGAATTTCATCTCAATGAGGTGATCGTGGGAAAATATTCATAGCTCTCCTCTCTCTGAGCATCAGATTGGAATGCTATAAAACGTGGCTGCAAGTACACGGACTATAGTTCTCGGTTTATAAATTTCAAAGCCAAAGGAGGAAACAGTGACACGTGGCAATTTGTACAATTTCGCTCTACTAAACCAGTCCAAAATTGGGTCATTGTGGGAGATTGGACATAAATTTGCCTTGAAGATTCCAAATTAGATCATACCTATGGCATTTTAAATAAGCTTCAGAGGGCTACTACAAGGCTAAATTTCAGATATTGAGGATTTGCAATTATAGAGATAATTCAATTTCAATATCGAGCTCCTCAAAAGCAGGTAAAAGGTGTCTGTTTGTTTTTTCCAAATTGCATAAGTCTTGTTTGAAGAATCAAGTTGAATTGATTCCAAGGGCATATTGTAGAATAGATATCAGTATTGGATTCTAAAATCGCCCCTAAAAATAATTCAACACCCATTAAGACTTTAGAAAGCTCTACTATGACTCATGAAGACGAGGAATGGCAACATGACATATCAAAATTACAAGAGAAAGTGCAACAAATTTCGCTCTCGCAAAGAGCAACAAAAAATGACATGGAAGTTTTTAAGAAAGGTGTGGAAACTAAGATGGATGGTTTGAAGAAAGCCGTGGAATCTAAGATGGATGGTTTGAAGAATGGCATGGAATCTAATATAGATGGCATGGAATCTAAGATAGATGGCATGGAAGCTGGCGTGGAATCTAAGATGGATGACAAGGAAGCTAAGATCGATGAGAAAATGGAAAACATGAAGAATGATCTAAAAGAAGACATGGAAGGTTTGAACATTTTGATACAAGAAATGTTTCCTAATGGTGAAAAGGTAGTAGAGGAAACTCATGATGAGAACAAAATAAATGTTAATCGTGGTTTCATAAAATCTAATGTTTGCTAGAAGAACCACCATATTCCAAAAATGGATATGAGGAAGTTTGATGGAAATGATCCTGTAACATGGATACTACAGATGGAGCAATATTTTGATCTCCATAATGTGCAAAACACACAAAAGGTACGCATTGAAAATTTACATTTAGAACAAAATACATTTGTATGGTATCGATGGATTTTCTCCCGTAAACAAATTGTCACTTGGTCAATTTTTACGAAGGAAATGATATCACATTATGAGGATACAAAGAGAAACACCTTCTTTAGCCAATTGATAAATCTCAAACAAAAGGGTTTAATGGGGGAGCACATTGAGGACTTCCAAAAATTGAATATAAGGGTAACTGATATTCCAGAGGAACACAGGAATGATCTCTTCATAGGTGCTTTAAAGGATAGCATCCAACATGAAGTTCGCATTTTGGAACCTGATTCATTGGAGAAGGCATTCAGGTTGGGAAGAAGAATTGAATGTAAAATTATGGCGATAAGGAAGCCCACCACTCACTTCTATAAAGAGGTAAGTGTTTCTACTCCTATATTTCCACAACCTAGAAGGTTGACACCACAACAATTGGAAGAAAAGGGAGCAAAAGGGCTTTGCTACAGTTGTGATAGAAAATACACTAAAGGTCATAAGTTTGCTGAGAAGAAGTTATTTTACATAGATTGTGAAGAGGAAGAAGAAAATGAACAAGAAGAGGATATACACCAGGAACCAACCTAAGAAGAGGAAGAAATGAGTCTGACCATATCGTGTAATGCATTGGTAGGAATTACCACTCTTCAAACTCTCAAGATAGAAGTACATATCAAGAAGAAAAAGGTAATAGTATTGACTGATTCAGGTAGTACCCATAATTTTATTCATTGTAAGGTAGCCAAGGAATTGAATTGTTTCCTATACCCAGCACCAGAATGTCAAGTGATGGTTGCAAATGGAGGAACTATGAATTGCTCTAGAAAATTCCATAATATCAAGCTAAACATGGGGGAATATGTATTTAATATTCCAATGCTTTCCATTCCTAAGGGAGGTGCTGATGTTGTACTAGGAGTACAATGGTTACAATATTTGGGGACGGTAGCTTTTAATTTTCAAGAACTTTTCTTGAATTTTTTTTCAAAAGGAAAGGAAGTCGAATTACGGGGTATTGTAAGGAAGCCGAGAAAGATAATAAGCTCTAATGTCATTACAAAGCTTCTAAAGAAAGAACAACTAGGCATAATTTCACAATTATGCTCACTAGAAGTTCCAACATCAAAATCATCTATTTCTATAGATCTCCAAAAAGTCTTGGACAATCATTCCAAGGTTTTTGAAACTCCCAAAGGACTCCCACCTATTCGTGATCATGATCATGCTATTCATTTGATTCCAGGAAGTGTTCCTCCAAACATAAGGCCTTATAGATATCCTTATGTCCAAAAGAGTGAAATTGAACGTATGATTGCAGAAATGTTAGAGGTGGGTATAATTCAACCTAGTCAAAGTTCTTTCTCTGCTCCTGTAGTATTGGTACACAGGAAGGATGGATCATGGCACATGTGTCCGGATTATAGGGAGCTTAATAAGCTCACCATTAAAGATAAATTTCTCATTCCTGTGATTGATGAATTATTGGATGAATTACATGGAGAAATTTATTTTACCAAGTTGGATGTTCGTTCAGGGTATCATCAAATTAGAATGAAGACTGAAGATATTCCAAAAACAACATTTCGAACTCACGAGGGTCATTATGAATTTTTGGTCATGCCTTTTGGCCTTACCAATGCACCTTCTACATTTTAAGGGTTGATGAATTCCAATTTCAAACCCTTCCTTAGAAAATTTGTGCTAGTATTTTTTGATGATATACTAATATACAGTAGGTCTTGGAAGGATCATGTTCAACATGTTGACAGGGTGCTCAAACTATTGCAAGAGAAACAATTATATAAAAAAACTTCCAAATGTTTCTTTGGAGTACAAGAGGTGGAATATTTTGGTCATATTTTATCTCACGAGGGTGTTAAGGTAGGCCCTAACAAAATTAAAGCCATTACGGAATGGAAAGTCCCGACAACCATAAAGCAGTTGCGAGGATTTCGCGGGTTAACAGGGTATTATCAAAAGTTTTTTTAGAATTATGGGAGAATAATAGCACCTCTAACAACATTATTGAAGAAAGATGCATTTTCATGGACTCCTGAAGCAACTAAGGCCTTTGAACATCTTAAAGAGGCAATGTCCCTAGCACTAGTCTTAGCTACGCTAGAATTCAGAAAAACCTTTATTGTGGAATGTGATGCCTCAGGAAATGGAATTGGTGTTGTTTTAATGCAAGAAGGAAGACCCATTGCTTTTGAAAGTCATCGAATCAAAGGAAAGTATTTACAGGAACCTATTTATGAGAACGAAATGTTAGCAATACTGCATGCACTAAAGAAATGGAGAACTTACCTAATGGGAAGACACTTCAAGGTAAAAACTATTCATGATAGTCTTAAACACTTTTTGGAATAAAGACTATCTTCAGAAGAGCAGAAAAAATTGGTCACAAAGATGTTGGGTTATGAATTTTAAATAATATACAAAAAAGGGAAGCTAAATATTGTCGCAGATGCACTCTCAAGAAAGAATGAAGAGATGGAAGCATTGCTTTGTGCCATTTCTATTATCCAACCAGATTGGATAACCGAAGCAAGAGATGAATGGAAGAAGGAAGAAGAAGTGTGGACACTCATTTAAAAGTTGCAGCAAGATCCTAGTACATATGATACATTTAGTTGGAAAAATGATTCCCTATGGTACAAATATTGCTTATATCTTTGTAAGAATTCCCAAATAAAACAAAAGATTATTTTTGAATTGCACACTTCTCCTTTAGGAGGACACTCGGGATTTTTTAAAACTTACCACAGGGTGAAGAAAGAATTTTTTTGGGATGGCCTTAAATCTGATATTCAAAATTTTGTGGCGGAATGTTTGGTTTTCCAGCAGAATAAAGTTGAGACAATTAAGACCCCGGATCTTCTACAACCTTTATCCATTCCAAGTCAATATTGGGAGGAGATTTCAATTGATTTTATCACAGGTTTACCTAAGTCTAAAGGAAAGAGTGTCATCATGGTGGTAGTTGATAGACTTACTAAGTATGCACACTTTTGTGCATTATCTCATCCATTTAAAGCAAGTAAAGTTGCTACTACATTTATGGACACAATTCAAAAGCTACATGGAAACCCAAGGGTTATTGTGAGCGACATAGATCCTATTTTTACTGGAAATTTTTGGACGGAGTTATTTTCTTGTTTGGGTACTCAATTAGCTCTTAGCTCATCTTATCATCCTCAATCCGATGGTCAAACTCAGATAGTAAATAAATTTTTGGAAGGATATCTTCGTTGTTTTGTGTCTAATAAACAAACACAATGGGTCAAGTGGTTACCTCTAGCTGAATGGTGGTATAACACTTCCTTCCATACTGCAGCAAAAATGACCCCATTTATGGCACTTTATGGATATCATCCACCATCCATCACATCATCTTTAAGATAAAATTCGAAGGTTCAAGCAGTGGAAGATCACATCGAGCATCAACAAGAAGTTCTCCAACTCTTAAAGGATAACCTGAATTTGGCACAAAATCGAATGAAACAACAGGCAGATCAACATCGCAGTGAGAGAAGTTTTGATGTAGGAGATTGGGTATTTTTACGGCTATAACCATACAAACAAATGTCCCTCAAGCAAGCTAAGAAGGATAATAAATTATCGCCAAAGTACTATGGTCCTTACAAGGTGTTGCAAAAGATTGGTACTATGGCATACAAATTGGAGCTTCTTGCTTCTTCACAAGTGCATCCAATTTTCCATGTTTCATGCTTAAAGAAGGTTATAGGTGAAAATATTCCAGTTTAAACAATATTGCCAGAACTTGATGAGGAAGGAAAAATCATATTGGAACTTGAAGCGGTCATGGAAACAAGAACTTGAAAGCTACATAATCGATCAATTTCAGAGTATCTCATCAAGTGGAAGAACTTACCCACTGAATATTCTACATGGGAGGATGAGAATTTTATACAGAAGCACCCATACCTACTCAAGCGTTGAGGACAACATTTTTTTGAAGGAGAGGGGAATGTTAGGTCCCTATATTACTAGTATAGTCCCTTATTTTTGTTAGCGTAACCTCCTTATTGTTATTATTGTACCCTTTTAACCCCAATATTGTTATTATTGTGCCCTTAAATTATTATTTTTAGGTCGACTAGGATTACATTGTGGCCCCACTAGGATTACATTGTGGTCCCATGGACTCCTATATATAGAAAGGAGGTTTTGTAATTTGAATCATCCAAGAAATTTTCATTCATGTAATGTATTGGAGGTTTCCCCCTCGAAGTGGCGTATTTCTAAGGTGTTGATATCTCTTTTCTTCTGTTTTTGGAGCTGGTTTCACAACATTTGGTATTAGAGCTTTGAGATTCTAGGGTTTCGCTGCTCCAAACAGGTCATCGTGGAATTTTCGCTATAACGTTTTTTCTACGAAGGTTCAAAATCTGAAATTTTTAGAGCGCGAATCCAAAATCCTGAGGAACATCGTCACACAATTTCAGAACTTGGTTCCCAATTTTTGTGAAGATATGATCTGTGCAAGTTAGGTCATTTTGCAGGCTCCTGAATTTAACCTAAACAGGTCATCGTGGTATTTTCATAATAATTTTTTTTCTACGAAGGTTCAAAATATGAAATGTTTCGAGTGTGAAGCCAAAATATTGAGGAACATCATCACAAAATTTTAGATATTGGTTCGCAATATTTTCGGAGATATGATCTGTGGAAGTTAGGGCTTTTTTAGGCTTCTGAATTTCATCTCAATGAGGTGATCGTGGGAAAATATTCATAGCCATCTCTCTGAGCATCAGATTGGAATGATGTAAAAAGTGGCCGCAATCGCGCGGACTTTAGTTTTAGGTCTATCAATTTCAGATACAAAGGAGGAAAAAATGACATGTGGCAAGTCGTACAATATCGCTCTACTGAACCAGTCCAAAATTGGGTCATTGAGGGAGATAGGACATAACTTTGCCTTGAAGAATCCAAATCAGATTATACCTATGGAATTTGAAAGAAGATTTAGAGGGCTACTACAGGGCTTAATTTTAGATATTGAGGATCTGAAATTATAGATGTAATTCAATTTCAATATCAAGCTCCTCAAAAGCAAGTAAAAGGTGTGTATTTGTTTTTTCCAAATTTCATAAGTCTTGTTAGAAGAATCAAGTTGAATTGATTCCAAGGGAATATTGTAGAATAGATATCCATTTTGGATTCTAAAATGGACCCTAAAAATAAATCAGCACCCATTAAGCCTTTAGAAAGCTCTACTATGACTCATGAAGACGATGAATGGCAATATGAAATATCAAAATTACAAGAGAAAGTGCAACAAATTTCGCTCTCGCAAAGAGCAACAAAAAATGACATGGAAGTTTTGAAGAAACGTGTGGAAAATAACATGGATGGTTTGAAGAAAGGCGTGGAATCTAATATGGATGGTTTGAAGAATGGCATGGAATCTAAGATAGATGGCATGTAAGTTGTCATGGAATCTAAGATAGATGACATGGAAGCTAAGATTGATGAGAAAATGGAAAACATGAAGAATGATCTAAAAGCAGACATGGAAGGTTTGACAAAGTTGATACAAGAAATGTTTCCTAATGGTGAAAAGATAGTAGAGGAAACTCATGATGAGAACAAAATAAATGCTAATCGTGATTTCATAAAATCTAATGTTGGCGGGAAGAACCACCATATTCCAAAAATGGATATGAGGATGTTTGATGGAAAGGATCCTGTAACATGGATACTACAGATGGAGAAATATTTTGATCTCCATAATGTGAAAAACACACAAAAGGTACGCATTGCAACTTTACATTTACAACAAAATACATTTGTACGGTATCGATGGCTTTGCTCTCGTTAAAAAAAATTTCACTTGGTCAATTTTTACAGAGGAAATGATAGCACATTATGAGGATACAAAGAGCAACACCTTCTTTAGCCAAGTGATAAATATCAAACAAAAGGATTTAATGGGGGGGCACATTGAGGACTTCCAAAAATTGAATATAAGGGTAACTGATATTCCAGAGGAACACAGGAATTATCTCTTCATAGGTACTTTAAAGGATAACGTCCAACATGAAGTTCATGTTTTGGAACCTGATTCATTAGAGAAGGCATTTAGGTTGGCAAGAAAAATTGAATGTAAAATTATGGCGACAAGGAAGCCTACCACTCACTTCTATAAAGAGGGAAGTGTTGCTAATCCTAGATTTCCACAACCTAGAAGGTTGACACCACAACAATTGGAAGAAAAAAGAGAAAAAGGGCTTTGCTACAGTTGTCATAGCAAATACACTAAAGGTCATAAGTGTGCTGCGAAGAAATTATTTTACATAGATTGTGAAGAGGAAGAAGAAAATGAACAAGAAGAGGATATACACCAGGAACCAACCCAAGAAGAGGAAGAAATGAGTCCGACCATATTGTTTAATGCATTGGCAGGAATTACCACTCATCAAACTCTCAAAATAGAAGGACATATCAAGAAGAAAAATTTAATGCTTTTGATTGATTCAGGTAGTAACCATTATTTTATTCATTGTAAGGTAGCCAAGGAATTGAATTGTTTCCTATACCCAGCACCAGAATGTCAAGTAATGGTTGCAAATGGAGGAACTATAAATTTCTCTGTAAAATGCCATAATATCAAGCTAAACATGGGGGAATATGTATTGAATAGTCCAATGCTTTCCAATGCTATGGGAGGTGTTGATGTTGTACTAGGAGTACAATGGTTACAATCTTTGGGGACGGTAGCTTTTAATTTTCAAGAACTTTTCTTGAAAATTTTTTTAGAAGGAAAGGAAGTCAAATTACGGGGTATTGTAGGGAAGCCGAGAAAGATAATAAGTTCTAATGTCATGACAAAGCTTCTAAAGAAATAAAAACGATGCATAATTGCACAAGTATGCTCACTAGAAGTTCCAACATCAAAATCATCTATTTCTGCAGATCTCCAAAAACTCTTGGACAATCATTCCAAGGTTTTTGAAACTCCCAAAGGACTCCCACCTATTCGCGATCATGATCATGATATTCATTTGATTCTAGGAAGTGTTCCTCCAAACAACAGGCCTTATAGATATCCTTATGTCCAAAAGAGCGAAATTGAACGTATGATTGTAGAAATGTTGGTGCACAAGAAGGATGGATCATGGCGCATGTGTCCGGATTATAGGGAGCTCAATAAGCTCACCATTAAAGATAAATTTCCCATTCCTATGATTGATGAATTATTGGATGAATTACATGGAGAAATTTAGTTTACCAAGTTGGATCTTCGTTCAAGGTATCATCAAATTAGAGTGAATACTGAAGATATTCCGAAAACAGCATTTCGAACTCACGAGGGTCATTATGAATTTTTGGTCATGCCTTTTGGCCTTACCAATGCACCTTCTAAATTTGAAGGGTTGATGAATTCCATTTTCAAACCCTTAGAAAATTTGTGCTAGATTTTTTTGATGATATACTAATCTACAACAGATCTTGGAAGGATCATGTTCAACATGTTGACAGGGTGCTCAAACTATTTCAAGAGAAACAATTATATGAAAAGACATCCAAATGTTTATTTGTAGTAAAAGAGGTGGAATATATGGGTCATACTGTATCTCACGAGGGTGTTAAGGTAGGCCCTGACAAAATTAAAGCCATTAAGGAATGGAAATTCCCCACAACCCTAAAGCAGTTGCGAGGATTTCTCGGGTTAACAGGGTATTATCGAAAGTTTGTTAAGAATTATGGGAGAATAGCAGCACCTCTAACAACATTATTGAAGAAAGATGCATTTTCATGGACTCCTGAAGCAACTAAGGCCTTCGAACGTCTTAAAGAGGCAATGTGCCTAGCACCGGTCTTAGCTACACCAGACTTTACAAAAACCTTTATTGTGGAATGTGATGCCTCAGGAAATGGAATTGGTGCAGTTTTAATGCAGGAAGGAAGACCCATTGCTTTTGAAAGTCGTCCAATCAAAGGAAAGTATTTACAGAAGCCTATTTATGAGAAGGAAATGTTAGCAATACTACATGCACTAAAGAAATGGCGAACTTACCTAATGGGAAGACACTTCAAGGTAAAAACTGATCATGATAGTCTTAAACACTTTTTGGAATAAAGACTATCTTCAGAAGAGCAACAAAAATGGGTCACAAAGATGTTGGGTTATGACTTTGAAATAATCTACAAAAAAGGGAAGCTAAATGTTGTTGCAGATGCACTCTCAAGAAAGAATGAAGAGATGGAAGCATTGCTTTGTGCCATTTCTATTATCCAACCAGATTGGATAACCGAAGCAAGAGATGAATGGAAGAAGGACGAAGAAGTGTGGACACTCATTTAAAAGTTGCAGCAAGATCCTAGTACATCTGATACATTTAGTTGGAAAAATGATTCCTTATGGTACAAATATTGCTTATGTCTTTGTAAGAATTCCCAACTAAAACAAAAGATTATTTTTGAATTGCACACTTCTCCTTTAGGAGGACACTCAGGATTTTTAAAAACTTACCACAGGGTGAAGAAAGAATTTTTTTGGGATGGCCTTAAATCTGATATTCAAAAGTTTGTGGCGGAATGTTTGGTTTGCCAGCAGAATAAAGTGGAAACAATTAATACCCCGGGACTTCTACAACCTTTATCCATTCCAAGTCAACGTCGGGAGGAGATTTCAATGGATTTTATCACAGGTTTACCTAAGTCTGAAGGAAAGAGTGTCATCATGGTGGTAGTTGATAGACTTACCAAGTATGCACACTTTTGTGCATTATCTCATCCATTTAAAGCAAGTAAAGTTGCTACTACATTTATGGACAGAATTCAAAAGCTACATGGAAGCCCAAGGGTTATTGTGAGCGACAGAGATCCCATTTTTACCGGAAATTTTTGGACGGAGTTATTTTCTTGTTTGGGTACTCAATTAGCTCATAGCTCATCTTATCATCCTCAATCTGATGGTCAAACCGAGATAGTAAATAAATGTTTGGAAGGATATCTTCGTTGTTTTGTATCTGATAAACAAACACAATGGGTCAAGTGGTTACCTCTCGCTGAATGGTGGTATAACACTTCCTTCCATACTGCAGCAAAAATGACCCCATTTATGGCACTTTATGGATATCATCCACCATCCATAACATCATATTTAAGAGAAAATTCGAAGGTTCAAGCAGTGGAAGATCACATCGAGCATCAGCAAGAAGTTCTCCAACTCTTAAAGGATAACCTGAATTTTGCACAAAATCGAATGAAACAACAGGCAGATCAACATCGCAGCGAGAGAAGTTTTGATGTAGGAGATTGGGTATTTTTACGGCTACAACCATACAAACAAGTGTCCCTCAAGCAAGCTAAGAAGGATAATAAATTATCACCAAAGTACTATGGTCCTTACAAGGTGTTGCAAAAGATTGGTTCTATGGCATACAAATTGGAGCTTCCTGCTTCTTCGCGAGTACATCCAGTTTTCCATGTTTCATGCTTAAAGAAGGCTATAGGTGAAAATCTTCCAGTTCAAACAGTATTGCCAGAACTTGATGGGGAAGGGAAAATCATATTGGAACCTGAAGCAGTCATGGAAAAAAGAACTCGACAACTACGGAATCGATCAATTTCAGAGTATCTCATCAAGTGGAAGAACTTACCCACTGAACATTCTACATGGGAGGATGAGAATTTTATACAGAAGCACCCAGAGCTACTCAAGTGTTGAGGACAACACTTTTTTGAAGGAGAGGGGCATGTTAGGTCCCTATATTACTAATATAGTCCCTTATTGTTGTTAGTGTAACCCCCTTATTGTTATTATTGTACCCTTGTAACCCTCATATTGTTATTATTGTGCCCTTAAATTATTATTGTTAGGTCGGCTAGGATTACATTGTGGCCCCACTAGGATTACATTGTGGCCCCATGGACTCCTATATATAGAAAGGAGGTTTTGTAATTTGAATCATCCAAGAAATGTTCATTCATGTAATGTATTGGAGGTTTCCCCCTCGAAGTGGCTTATTTCTAAGGCATTGATATCTCTTTTCTTCTCTTTTTGGAGCTGGTTTCACAACATGTTGCATCATACTCTTTTCTCTAGATACTGTAGGAAGTTGTCCTTCCTTAACACCAATCTCAAGAAAAATGGAACTATTGCACTCGTCTCTAGTAGTGCTTCCCAATAGCTTATAAAAAGTTCCAATCCAAAATCACCTCAACAATATCATTGATCCTTGAACTATTTTATAGGTTTTCTTTTCAAACACTATTTTTACACTTGCATCACTCATCTTTCTTACACAACTCAAATTTCTGGCCGATATTGGGATGTGAAAAACATTGAGAATGTTCTAATCCTTGAATTCATGAGATTCAATTTGACTTTTAATTATATTATAAGTATGGTTGTCAAGTCATCTCCTAGGTAAAATTTCCTACCATCATACCTTTCATACTAGCAAAACCACTCACTATGAGTTATATGAAAATATGCACCTCAATTAACCAACAATGCCTTATGATATGCACATGTGATCCCTTACCATTCTCAACAATTTTGGATCTACAATATTTCTTCTAATGCCCTTGTTTTCGACATCTCTAACATACCTTTAAAATTTTTCCTAGAGATTTGGATCTCCCACTTGAGGATTGATTTTTATTTTTTCCTTGGGAGCGTGCTCTTATAGATAATAAAGTTGAATTCTGACTATTAATATTTTTCCATCTCATCTACTTTAATAACAAGGATAGGCCTATTTCATCAAATTTAAGTATTTGCATTAATATCTATGCAAACAACCAAATTATCCCACATGTTTCGTATAAAACAAAATAAACTAATATGCTTATATTCACATGAAATATTAATATCAATAGATAACATTTGAATTACCATAGTATTGAAGGCATTTAATTTCTCTAACATTGAGTCTCCATCATTTATCCTCTAGTTATACAACTTCTTCCACATGAACAATTTGTTCACCAAGGACTTAGATTGATAGAAATCCCCTATCTTGTTCTATAATTCCTTCATTATAGCTTCTCCCAAAACATTCAATAATACTGAATCTAAGAGACACAATTGTATTCTGCTTATTTCCTTCCAATCCATCTTAATCTAGTCTTTTGTAGACATTGTCATTAGTGCACTACTTGGATCCACATAAATTCATTGATATTTTTCCACCAAAAATCTTCCATTTTGAGTTTCCATAGCTAAAAAAAATTCCCACTGAATTTATCAATCTCTATATTTGAAGTTATCATTATTTCCTTTCATCTTGGAATCGATACCAAAAACATACCACTATAACAAGGTTTTCGATAAGCCTAAGCCAAAACCCTTAACCACAAAGGAATCCCCTTAAAGCCAAATTGTTTGGATAACAAATGTTTCTTTTAACCCTATATAATAAATTGTTGCAAATATATTCTTAATTAAAAAATAAATATGTTATGCAAAAACACACATTTAACACACAAATGTTACCCTAGAAAAGTTGTTGAAAATTCAACAAGAAATGTGTGTCTAATTTAATTTTCCCTTAATTAAATTGGACAATAAATTGTAATCTTATCTCATAATCACTTGTAATAGTTAATTGAGTGTGATAGACTTATTAGCTCATGAAATTCGAGTTGAGGGTGGTTGGTGAGGCATGTAGAGTGATTCTCCTTGTTTTAGAGTCCAAGTTGCAGTTAGTTTATTAGTTTAATGCATGAGAAATCAGTCAACTCAATTAAGTGAGTTAAAGTCAGTCTAACTAGTTGTAACTGATTGTTTCACTGGTGAGAGGTCAAGTGAATTGAATAAAATTTAATTAACATGCAATGATATTTCAAGTGATTGATGATTTACTATTAATAGTTGCATGCATGTCAGTTCTGATGAAGACCCAGTTGAGACAGAGGTTAAAGGGATGTTATCTATTAGTTGTATTATTAGTAAAAATTTTGGCGCACAATTAGACAACCATAAGGTTTCCCGTGATGCATTACTTAGTTTTGGAAGATTTAATTTCCTAATTAAATTTTTCTTAGAATTTCACAAGAAAGGCAGGCTAAGAAGAGGCAGGAAATTGACTAAGTGTTGGTCGATTTTGTCCAAACCAATGTGAGACAGTTGGTAGAGTGCAACAGACTCTTGTGAGAAGAGTGCATTTTATTGTTTCATGATTCCTTGGTTCATTATACAATAGAGATAGAAGGGTTTTGAGTAGTTGCTTTCCTTAGAAAAATATCTTGTGTTGTGGATTGATTTTCTTTCTCTTAATTGGTGTGATTGTGTGATCATGTTTAATTTCTGCAAATTAATTGTAGAAGGATTAAGTATATTTCTCTAGTATATTGCATGATCATATTGAATCCATTGGTATAAATATGTGTTGATATTGCAACAAGATGATGAGCTTAGTGGAAAGGAGTCGCCTTCACTAAGTGGGCCCGCAGGCTATTTTTGGCGCAAAGTCTATTTTAGACTATGTCTATTTTTAGACATATGGATCATGTTCTATGAGTTGCAAGATGCTATTTGTGGATGGTTGGTCAAGTCGGAAAAAATAGATGGACTTCTATTTTTAGACATATTAGGCGGAGTCTATTTTTAGATTTCCAGTCTAAAAATGGATATGTCGAATATTATTAGCTCTTAATAATATTTGGACTCTAAACAATATCTTATTCTCTTGGAACACTTCAGTTAAGTGCACAGATGTGGCACAGGAGCTGACAGAAGGAATTATGCTATTCTTGAGGGTTAAGTGGAGATATTGCATGGATACTTCAGTTAGAACTCATGTGACAGAGTTTGGTGGAGTTATTGAGGTAGTTGATGGAGTTGTGTTCAGTTTAACTGAGTTAAACATAGTTGAGCTAGTTGTATCTATTTTAACTGATTGATACACTAGTGAGAGTGGTCTGAATTAATTATTAATTAATTCACTAATTATTAACTCATTAATCAACTAAATAATGCATCGCTCAACTGCAAGATGCGTCAGCTTCTTGAGACCATGCGTAAAGGTGAAAGAGCAAGTTAACTATTAGTTGTAACTATACAAGCCATATTTGTAACACACAGATAGGTGGAGAAGCCCATGAGGATTGCGCAGTACAAGCCAAGTGGTTTATCTATTTAATGAAGCCATCCCATAGCATTGAAAACGCAATAGAGTCTGGATATCAAGTGGCAAAAGATTGGAGCATGTGTTTTGCTAGATATAGCTCGATAGTGTGTAGAAATTGAGGGTGTGCATGAGAGCTTGTGAGGAGAATTTGTACTATGATTGTTACATGATCTCCATGACATATAATATAAATATAGTTGGGGTTTTCATCTTTAAGCTTTCCCATTAAATATTGTGTTCATATGTGTGATTGTTTGTGGTTTTAATGTGTGCATACAATTGATTTTATTTCCGCATGTGATGATCAATGATAGAAGAGATTATGTATTATGCATGAAGCTAAAATATGTGCAGATCAGAGAATATCGGTGAATAATATATTATTTATTCAAATTTTGCCATGGTATCAAAGCGGTATCGATCATTTGGAGCAATTGCAAAACATTGAAGCAAACTTGAGTTTTGTGCCGGTGGAACTCGAATTTGCAATGTTGTTTTCTGCAGCCTTAAAATTGATATGTCTTTCAACGATTGCGATTGGAGTATGCCCATGAGGGAAGCTCAAATTATATTGCATGGAAGGACAGGATGGAGGCGGTGCTGGATGAAAATGGGTTGAAGGAGTTCATAGATGCAAAAATTCCAAAACCTACTTCTAGTGATGTTGTCGTACTTGACGCATGGAAAAAGAAGACAACAAAGTGTCGAAGGATTATGTTGGAAGGTGTGAAGGATCACATAGTGTCCAGCCTTCATGGTAAAGCTTCTCCATTCTTTATGTGGAAAGCTTTGATAGATTTATTTCAAAGCAAGAGCGACCAGAGGAAGTTGGTGCTCAAGGATAAACTCAGGAACATAAAAATGGAGAAAGGCGACAGTATGCCCAAGTACCTCACGAAGTTCATCCAATGTGCAAGAGACAGCCGGGAAGGTGGGGGTTACCGTTGATGATGAGGACTTGGTGAGCTTGGCTCTCCTTGGGCTTCCGAAGAGTTGGCATTCCTATCAGGACTCGTCAATGGTTGGGAGAAATTTCCAGATGGGATAATTTTACCTGACCTTGTAGGTAGATGGTCAGTGCAAAGAATGGCAGGCAAGGCAGAAGGAGTGGTGAGCCGGGATGATGGCGAGTTGTGGCACCGGAGATTGGGCCACCTTCACCATGGAGCTTTGAAGATACTGCAGCAGATTTATATTGGGCTTCCTAAAGGCACTCTTGCGTATTCACATCGCGTGCAAGGGATGTACCTTTTGGGGAAAATTTGTGAAAGCCAACTTTCACGAGAAGGATAGTCGCGCCACGACGATCCTTGAGAGAATCTGGCCACGTACATGTGTGGACCTTTCAAAAGAGGGGCTTCGAAAGCAAAGCATAGGTATTATGTGATATTTATGATGATTTTTCTCGTAAGTGCTGGATCTTCTTCATGCAGAAGAAGAGCGAGACATACTCAAAGTTCTGTGAGTTCAAGGCATCGGTTGAGAAAGAATCGGGGAAGCAGGTGAAGGCTCTTAGGAGAGACAATGGTGGTGAATTCATCTCTGGCGAATTCAAGGAATTTTGCAGTGCAGAAGGAATTTGAAGAGAGCTCATAGCACCTCATAACCCACAGTAAAACGAGGTTGCTGAGTGGAAGAACAGAACAATTGTGGGTGCTGCACAGGTGATGTTGCATGATCAGGGCCTACCCATTCACTTGTGGGCAGAGGCATGCAATACTGCAGTATATGTGCAGAACCGTTGTCCTCACACGATACTTGGCACGAGTACACCAGAGGAGGCGTTTTCTGGTAAGAGGCCCGATATTTCCCATTTGAGGATTTTTTGTTCACCTGTTTACATTCATGTGACAAAGGATGCCAGGAAGAAGCCGGAGTTGGGATCGGCAGAGAAGTTGGGATATTTTTGGGGTACACTGATACACCCCACAACTATCGTGTGTATTTTCCAGACAGTCGGAAGACTGTTGTGCGACGAGATATCAAATTTCATGAGGAGAAAGCCATGAAGTGTTCGCTTGAGAGGGAGCCACACTTGCATGCATATGAGGAGCTATTATCTCCTAAGGATGAGTCTCAGGATGTGGATCAGCCACAAGAGGAGGTTCATGGAGTGGAAGAGACCACTCAGGCAGCGCCAACGATCAGAGGGCGGAAGTGCACTACAGAAGCTGAGCGACTGGCTCAAGATGCAGAGAAGGTTGTAGGAGCACCTACATCACAGCGCAGACAGAGATAGTCACCTGACTGGTATACTAGATACATGGCTCTTATGAGCAAGTGTATCGTGACAGAGCCATCCTCTTTCGAGGAAGCTGTGGAGGACCCCGCATGGGTAGATGCCATGGTGGAAGAGTATGATTCGATTGTCAGAAATACTGCATGGGAGATTGTCCCGAGACCGGAGGGGAAATCAATGGTGGGTTCGAGATGGATCTACAAAGTGAAGCAGGTAGCTGACGGGAGTGTGGAGGAGTATAAGGCAAGATTTGTTGCCCGAGGCTTTTCACAGATTGAGGGGATCGATTATGAAGAGACCTTTGCACTTGTCACAAGGTATTCTTCCATATGGATGATTCTTGCTCTCTCAGCACAGATGGGGTGGAACATTCATCAGATGGATGTGAAGACTGCGTTCCTCAATGGAGTCATTGAGGAGGAGGTTTACATAGAGCAGCTCGAAGGTTTCGAGATCTTCAGCAGCGAGTCACATGTCTGCAGGCTCAAGAGAGTGTTGTATGGGTTGAAACAAGCACCTCGTGCTTGGTACACACGGATAGACAGTTATTTCACCGGACTTGGATTCTCCAAGAGTGAGGCGGATCCTAACCTATACCAGATTGTGGTGGAGGGTAAGTTGCTGATCATTGTACTTTATGTAGATGATTTGATTTTGACAGGTGATGAGTTGTTGATACACTCATGCAAGGATGATCTTGCAAAGGAGTTTGAGATGAAGGACTTGGGCCTCCTTCATTATTTCCTGGGATTGGAAATTTGGCAGCGCAGTGGTGGACTGTTTGTTTCTCAAGGTAAGTATTCTCGAGAGATACTAGAGAAGTTCAACATGCATGGCTGCAAGCCTGTTGATACTCCTCTTCCTGGTGGATGGAGGATGCTACTTCGGCGGAGGTAGTGGATGCCACTGTTTATCGACAGTTGGTGGGGTCTCTTATGTATCTGGTCAATACACGACTCGACATATGCTATGTTGTTAACCAGCTTTCACAAGCTATGGTTAAGCCTACCAAGCTCTTCTAGAAGGCAGGCAAGCATGTATTGAGATATCTCAAAGGCACATCGGGATATGGATTATGGTATAGACACTCGGATGAGGTGAAGCTATGTGGCTTCACGGATGCAGATTGGGCAGGGAGCCCAACGGATAGAAAGAGCACATCTGGAGGGATTTTCAGTATCGAGTCGACAGTAGTTTCTTGGTACAGTAGGAAGCAGAGATCCGTGGCACTCAGTTCAACAGAGGCCGAGTATATGGCAGCGAGTTTGGCTGCATGCGAGGCTATATGGATGAGGAAGATCCTGGTCGGGTTGTTCGGTTCACACTTGGATCCTACTGTGATTTATTGTGATAATCAGAGTTGCATCAAACTCTCGGTTAATCCAGTATTTCATGATAGATATAAACACATTGACATCCGGTATCATCATATCAGAGATTGTGTGCAGCGGAAGATCATGTTACTTTCATACATTCCTACGGAGGATCAGGATGCTGATATCTTGACGAAGGCGCTCACCAGGAGAAAATTCGAATACCACAGGGGCAGGATAGGGGTTGCAGATAATCCTTATCTTGTTGAGAGGGAGTTTTGAGATTGCAACAAGATGACGAGCTTAGTGGAAAGGAGTTGCCTTCACTATGTGGGCCCGCAGGCTATTTTTGGCACAAAGTCTATTTTTAGACTATGTCTATTTTTAGACATATGGATCATGTTCTATGAGTTGCAGGATGCTATTTGTGGATGTTTGGTCAAGTCGGAAAAAATAGATGGACTTCTATTTTTAGACATATTGGGCGGAATCTATTTTTAGATTTCTAGTCTAAAAATAGATATGTCGAATATTGTTAGATCTTAATAATATTTGGACTCTAAACATTATCTTATTCTCTTGGAGCACTTTCGTTAAGTGCACAGATGTGGCACAGGAGCTGACAGAAGGAATTATGCTATTCCTGAGGGTTAAGTGGAGCTATTGCATGGATACTTTAGTTAGAACTCATGTGATAGAGTTTGGTGGAGTTGATTGAGGAAGTTAGTGGAGTTGTATTCAGTTTAACTAATCTAAACATATTTGAGCTATTTGTATTCAGTTTAACTAATTGATACAATTAGTGAGAGTGGTGTGAATTAATTATTAATTAATTCACTATTTATAAACTATTTAATCAACTAAAGAATGCATCATTTAACTTCAGTGCATGGACAATTTCAGTGGAGACCAGTGCAAAAATAGGTGAAAGAGCAGGTTAACTATCAGTTGTAACTATACAGTTGCTATTTGCAACACACAGATAGGTGGAGAAGCCCATGAGGATTGTGCAATACAAGCCAGGTGGTTTATCTATTTAATTAAGCCATCCCATAGCATTGAAAATGCAATAGAGGCTGGCTATCAAGTGGCAAAATATTGGAGCATGTGTTTTGCTAGATCTAGCTTGATAGTGTGTAGCAATTGAGGGTGTGCATGAGAGCTTGTGAGGAGCTTTGTAATATGATTGTTACATGATCTCCATGACATATAATATACAGATATTTGGGGTTTTCAGCTTTAAGCTTTCCCATTAAATACTGTGTTCATATGTGTGATTGTTTGTGGTTTTAATGTATGCATGCAATTGATTTTATTTCCGCATGTGATGATCAATGGTAGAAGAGATTCTGTATTATGTATGAAGCTAAAATAGTGTGTGATCAGGAGAATCTCGGTGAATAATATATTAGTTATTCAAATTTCTACATTGTTTTTATAATTTCGACATGGTATCGAAGCATTAGGAATCATAATAGTGGAGAAGAAATTGAGTTTGTGTTGAACAATATTCAAACTTGCAGATACTTTCTTTGGAGCAAAAAGCAGATCAAGATTGCTTTCAATGGATTAAGATTGGAATATGCGCTTGAGGTAAGTTCTAATTATATCACATGGAAAGACAAAATGGAGGTAGTTCTGGAGGACAACAGGTTGAAAGAATTCATTGATAATGATATTCCCAAGCCCGCAATAGCAGACACCGCACTTCTTGATGCTTGGAAAAAAAATATAGTAAGGGTGAGGAGGATCTTATTATAAGGAGTTATAGATCCCATTATCTCGAGTCTCCATGGCAAGGAAAATACATATTCTATGTGGAAGGCCTTGACATATATTTTTTAAAACAACAATGACCAAAGGAAGTTGGCATTGAAGGACAAGCTTAGGAAAATCATTAAGGAGGAGGGTGAGACGGTACCAACATACTTGGCGAAGTTCACTCAATGTCAAGATGAGCTTGGAAGTGTTGGTGTGACCATAGCATATTATGACTTGGTGAGCCTAGCCCTTATAGGCCTTTGAAAGAGTTGGCATAGTTATCGGGACTCTATCAATGGGAGGGAGAAGTTACCATATTGGGAGTGACATTGGTTGGATTTGGTACAAGAAGAATTCAGGTAGAATACCAGGGATGGATCCTTATCCAAGACTAATGATGCGAAATATTATGCATTGGACAATAAGGAAAAGAAGGCCAAGGGAAATAAATCCCAAGGAAAAGAGGGAAATAAATACTTGTCCAAGATCAGATGTTTTCACTATCACGAGTAGGGGCACTATGCTACAAATTTTCCACGGAAGAAGGAAAGAAATAAGGAGCTTGGAGTTGCAGCGAGTGAAGCATTGGATTCATAGATCAAGCTTTATTTTACTCTCATTTCATGCATGGACAACACTGTAATGGGATGCATGTGGTATTTAAATAGAGGTGCCTCATTCCATATGACGAGGAATAGATATCTCTTCAGTGACTTGGAGGAGAAGGACCTCCAACAAACCATAGAGTTTGGATATGAAGGGAGGTACAGCGCGACCGAAATAGGTATAGTTAACTTTCAAAGGGAGAATGGGTCCCATCTAAGACTAGTAGATTTTTTGTATGTTCCAGGCTTAAAGAATAATCTTGTCTCCGTAGCGGTATTGGAAGACCGTGGTTATGAAGTGATGTTTAGAAAAGGAAGAGTTTTCCTTAAACACATAGCCACATGACAGGTGAAGCAGATCGGTTCTAGAGTAAATAACTTGTATGATCTCGAGGTTGTGGATGCATGCAATAATTTAAGGATAAAAGAAATAGTTAATGGTTTGGTGGTTGATAGGGAGAAATTATCTCTCAACATGCAGCCTTAGAAGTAGTCTTAGAATTTTGTGGAGAGCCACAATTGGAGAAGCAGAGAGGAGACCGAGTGGAAGAGTCCACTCAAGTAGAGACCTACAAGAGGGGGAGATTTCAAGCCAGATGGGCAGAGGTAGTACATGCAGTTATAACTCCATGTGTGAGGTGGGGCGATGTGTAGAATTAATTCCAAGAAGAAATTTGGGTAGGGTTCATTGAGATGGTGTGTCTCACGGATTGAACCTGGCTACGAGGAGCCCAAAGTAAAATAGTAGAAGGAAGGATCGGTTAGATTGATGCAATCAGATGTCAGGAAGACAGAAATTAGAGTGACATGTGTTGGATACTAGAGCGCATATCAAAGTTGGCAGTAGTGTAGAGTGCATGGATGCAGATGTCAAGAGCGCTGGGAGTCTAGTAGACATGTGCAGTAGCTAGCAGTAGTCAGAAGACTCTGATGACAGATGCATTCTATTGATTGATTTGTTTGGAGGTTATTCAGTTTTAGGATAGTTGCATGTGCGAACAACACTAGAGAAGTGTTGCATGAAAGAACAATCCAAGGGTACCAAATTGGGTCAAATAATCCTTTTCTTCTTGAGAGGGATTGTTGAAAAGTCAACAAGAAATGCGTTTCTAATTTAGTTTTCCCTTAATTAAATTAGATAATAAATTGTAATATTATCTCATAATAACTTGTAATGGTTAACTGAGAATGATAGTCTCAATTAGCTCATGAAATTCGAGTTGAGGGTGGTTGGTGAGGCATGTAGAGTAATTCTATTTGTTTTAGAGTCCAAGTTGCAGTTAGTGTATTAGTTTAATGCATGAGAAATCAGTTAACTCAATTAAGTGAGTTAAATTCATTCTAACTAGTTGTAACTGATTGTTGCACTAGTGAGAGGTCAAGTGAATTAAATCAAATTTAATTCACATGCAATGATTTGTCAAGTGACTGATGATTTACTATTAATAGCTACATGCATGTCATATTTGATGAAGACCTAGTTGAGACAGAGGTTAAAGGGATGTTATCTATCAGTTTTATTATTAGTGAATTTCCGGCGCACAATTAGACAACCATAGGATTTCCCATGATGCATTGTGCAGTTTTGGAAGATTGAATTTCCTAATTAATAGGGATCAATTGTTCTTATAATTGCGCAAGTAAGGCATACTGAGCAGAGGTAGGAAATTGGCTAAGTGTTGGTCGATTTTTTCCGGATCAGTGTGAGGCAGTTGGTAGAGTGCAGAAGACTCTTGTCAGAATAGTGTATTGTATTGTTTCATAATTCCTTGGTTCATTATACAATAGAGATAGAGGGGTTTTGAACAGTTTCTTTCCCCGGAAAAATATCTTGTGTTGTGGATTGATTTTCTTTCTCTTACTTGGTGTGATTGTGCGATCATGTTTAATTTCCACAAATTAATTGTAGAAGGATTCAGTATCTTTCTCTATTATATTGCATGATCAGATTGAATCCATTGGTATACATATTGTTTGTGTAATTTCTACAAAAGAAAACTAGGAAAACTAGAAACATTTTTTAGTATATTATATATTTACAATATTACAATACAATATGTATACCTTATTGCATCCATAACCCTAGATTATAATACAATTGTAGTTCCTTAACCATAATTACAAAACCATGGACTAAACTAGCATGCACCACAAAATCACTAAAAGTGAAAACCATGTTTCATAAATAGCCAAAAATGGACAAATACTACCTTTTTTTCTCTCCATTCCTGAACCCCTATGCCTAACATAATGTACAACACAAAAAAAATAGTTTTCCAAAGAATATAACACACACATAACATACACTAGACTAGACATTGCCTATGTAGTTGGATTTTTAAGTAGATATATGTCAAAACTAGGGAAGGAGCATTTGATAATTATAAAGTGGATATTTGAGTATTTTTCTAACACCACAGATTATGTAATTTGCTACCAAGAAGGCTTTGACCAAGAATATTCTTTTATGTACATGTATTTGTTGGCATAGGTTGGGTTAGAGATAAGGATCATGGAATATCTACAAGTGGTTATGTGTTTAAGCTATTTAGGGGAGAAATGGTTGGACGAGTAAGAGACAATATATAGTTGCACTCTCAACTACATAAGTGGAATACATGGTAGCCACTCATGAAAGTAAGGAAGAAATATGGTTATAGAAATTTTGTTTAGGTATTGAGTTTTTACAACAAGGTGTAAGGTTATATTATGATAGCCAAAGTGAAATATTTTTGGCAAAGAACCTTGTTGATCATTCTAAAATTAATCATATTAATTTTCAATACCACTTTTTGAAAGACATGATTAGAGACAAGAAGGTGTTTCTAGTGAAGTTTGACACTTTGAAGAATGTAGCATATTTATCCACAAATATTGTTATACCTATAAGTTGTCTCGGTGTAGAGAAGCAATCAATTATCACCACACGTTGGATGTTGAGCTAGGCATTATAGGGGGGTTCATTAGGCCCCCTCACTTGGCGATTTGGGGGTGGAACCCTAAAAAACATGGGGTGGCTATTTTTGGTTTGTTTTTGGTTTGGGTGTTGGTGTTTTAAATTCCATTGGAACATAATTGTGGTTAAGGAATATAATCTAAGTTAACGGGTTAGGGTTTTAGATGTTGCATAGTCCTATATATTTTGTTGTGAATGGTTAATTTAATACAATGAGAGTTTGAGGTGTGATCCATAAACTACCATGGATATTCCACTAGACATTTCATTACAACAAATCTAATAATATTATATTAAAAATATGAAATTCTACACTATTAAAGTTTTATTATATTTTTGGATCTATATATTTTTTGTTAATAATGCATGCAAATGAACATTATGCAAAAAATGGAGAATGAAAAAATAAAATCTCACACGCACACTATACACAATATTTTCTCTGGGAAACCCTTTCGGGAGAAAAACCCAACTGGAAGGTGAGGTGACTTCATTGTCTTTCTCTTTCTAGAAATGTGGTGCTAAGTACAAAGAAATATGGCTTGTAGCCCATGGGCTATTATAGTGAAAAACTACTCCATGTGTGCTCTACCTCCTATCCCTATTGGCTATATTTTCTCTTCTATGGAAAAAATACGCTCAAAATAATGGAATGCCTTTTCGTCGTAGTGGCTCAGTTACAACACAACCCAATAGCCTACTAGTGGTTAAGTTTGACTACCTCAACTCTTAACCAGAGTTACAATATAAAATATATGGAGTATTTTCATCATAATCATGTGGCTAGCCCCTTTTCCATGAATAATGAGGGCTAACACAACATCCTCCCAAATTATGGATGTGAAAACTGGAAGGTCAATTTCTGAATGACATAACTTTCACATATGAACTCTGATTGGCACTCTTGTTGAATCGTTGGAAATATCTCTATGCGTAGAATAACATGAAAAGGTGCGACACTATGATGAAAAATTTCTGCCGCCAAAAAATGTCGTTTGATGCCTCAAAACGCTCCCGAAAGGTTTCAGACCTTGTTTTTCCAAACTGGGTCTCACCGATAAAAATGATCCCATGAGTTGATTCCTCCATTTTTTTTCCACTTTGAATGCATCGATATGGATGGAAAACAATATAATGATCCAATACAGATCAAGGTGTGGCTCAAAACATTTATTGGTTTTCCTAGTCAAGGGTTTATATGAAAACTCATAGTGTTTATTTTGCGATGATGCATGTGTTTGTTTCACTATTATTGTGTCTGTGTGTGTGCATTCAACATAAAAGTTTAAAAATTACATATAGTAGTAGTGTCAACTGAAAAAACCCTAATAATGTTAACACTGAAGATAAATATAAGTTAAGGCAATCTTATTTAATCATTAATAATATTCATAGCCACAAAAAATTATTTATAAGGCCTTCCTTTAATCACCAATTCCCCTTTCCTCTACCCTTCCATAATTAAACTTTCAAGATTATCTAATTTTTTCATGTCCTACCCCTCCCTACATTTCAGTTACTACATCTCTTATTTCCCCTTTCTCTACCTCTCCTTAATTTGACTCTCCCTTTATCTAAAATTCCCTAAGTTGACTTTCAAGTCTTAGCTCCTTTTCTCATCTTCCTCTCCTTCCTCTCTACATTTTTTGTTCCCAATTTTCTAATTTTAACATGAAGTTCTATTTTCAATCTCCACTTCCTATATTTCCAATTCTAATTTTAAATTATATTCTCAATATACCCTTTCATTTTCTAATTTTGACTTTATAATTTATTTTCATTTTCCCTTTTCATTGACTTTTTTCTCATTTATATTTTTCATTTTTCTCATATTATTAAAATATTAATTTAATTTTTAAGCTTTTAAATCTCTTTTTTAAACTAATATTTCCCAAAAAATACTTTATCCCAACCATCCTTTTTATTTCATGTATTTATTTTTTAATTATTCATAAGACCTTCTAAGATCCGATATTTTTGCACTTATAACTTTTATATTCCCCTTGGTTGACATCTTTCTCTTTTTTATTGATATGTTATTTGTAAACTATGATTTTTTCATTTCCATGGCCGTGTTTAACTCTTTTATTTCTAACTGTTAGTTTTCCTTTAATCTTCTCATACTCTCTAAGTTTCGTATCTTTTTTTTCATGGTTCAATTCTATTCTATCCTATTTAAATTTGTGTTTTTACATTTTATTTTATTTTATTTTTTACCATTGTAAGGGTAAGGATGCTGGTTGGATAGGGTTTCAAAAGAGGAGGGTTTTAGTTATTGCAATGAAAACAAATAACTTGTTTAAATATCTTCTTTATTAAAAATAATAAATGAAATCGTTAACGTCTATCTCACATATATAAAGAATAATATACAAAATTCAAACTAATAAAAATATATATATATGAAACCGATATTATTGTTTATATATTTGTGAGAGATGTTAACAACTTCATTTATTATTCTGTATTAATAAGAGGTGAATAAATTATTTAAGCAATTGTTATTTGTTTTCATCGCAATCACTAAAATCCTTTTCTTTTGAAACCTTATCCAACCACTATCCTTTCCCCTAACCATGATCAAGAATATTAGTGGGAGTTGACTACACCCCTCCCCATCTCAGAGATCATGGCATTCAACTCCTTAATCACACAATTTACAAGAAGGAAAAAACTTTTCCATCATGCTTTCTAAAAAAGCTTCTAAGAGGTTCTTGAACTCACCATGATTATAGTCACTTTTCAAATGGTTCTAAAGCTAGTAGAAAAAGCGTTGATCAGGCAATTTATTATGTTATGGCCCTCTCTAAGATCCATGACACTCTGGATCTAATAGGAAATATGATACAATTATTCTACATTATTTTTCCATCTTTCTCCTTGAAATAAAGGAAGATAAAGATTTTATATTAAAAATTGGACCATATTTTTATGATTCGAAGGAATATACTTGAACATATGGACCCCTAATATTAACCCTAAAAATGATATTCCCTCAGCTATTCCAGTTTGGGTTCACCTCCCTCATATGCTCATAAAATTTTGGAATGAAATTAGTCTTCAAGTTATTGGGAATACCCTAGGAAAATAAATTTATCAAACTAAACCCAAAGATTCATCGAGTCTCCTATGAAAGAATATGTGTAGAAGTGGATTTGGGAAAAGAACTCCTGGAAGCTATTAAAATTAAGCCTAGATAGTTGGAAATATTTTCAACCCATGGATGATAAGAAAATCCCTTTTAATTGTGGATTGTGTCATAAGTATGGGAACTTTGCCAATAATTTCCCTGAAAAATCTACATATGCAGTAGTGCCACAAGAATATGAGGAACAATGGTAGCTAGAAAGGAAAAGCAAGAAAAACTGTAGATAAGGATCTTCCTCCTTGCAATTGTATCATTATCCCTCTTCTTTAGCCCCTAAACCATCTTTGAGGCTTGATGAGGAAGGAAAATAATCGTGATAGTCATATCCCAACAAAGAACCAATAAGGGAAATAAGCAATAATGAATCAAATATTCCCATAGGAAATACTCCTTGCTCATCACATAAAAAATATAAATTTATCTTGTATGAAGAATCTAACCCTATTTATGAGGTGAATATAAATCATCCCATTATCTCTTGATAATATGTGGAAATTTAAATTATGGAAGAAGTTCCAAACCCTTTTTTACTCATTGAAAATGAAGGCATTCATTTAAATCAAGAAGAAGAACAAATGCATTCGCCCTTTAAAGTGTAGTTTTCCTCTAGTGTTATCTCTCAATAGGATTCTCCTAGTCAAGAGGATAAGCAAGTTGAATAAGGAACTAAATGAATAATTTGTAAGAGAGAAAACACAAAGAAGAAGAGGGTTAACTTAGATAAAAGGAAGCATGACAACAATAAGAAGAAAAATATAAATACCTAGGTAAGAAACATGTCTTAGACAATTATGACATGGGTCTTAGAATCATAAGAAATTGAAGTCCAAAAAAACCTCCAATAGGGCGGAGCCACAAGCTTGCTAGAAAATGAAGAAATCAATCTTCTATAATTTTCGAGGCCTAGGTAGAAAAAATAAGGTGGTTCCATGAGGGACCTATTAAAATTAGAGAATCCAATGGCACCACTTCTTCGGGAAACCAAATGAAGGGAAAAAGGCACTATTAATTTTTGCAAGAAATAGTGGAATTGTAGTGAATCGAGAGTAGTAAAAGTTAGAGGAGCCTTAAGGGGTATTTATACAATCTATAATAGCAAATTTTTGAGGCTAGACTGAAATACCAGTACTCAATGTTAGATGTTAACAAGTTTGGTTCATAACAACATGGGTGAAATATTCGTGAGTAAACATTTATATGATAATAAATCATAGAGAAAAATTCAAATTCTATGTTTTTTTATGAGGATAAGGGAATCATGACATTGGTATAATTATATAATAGCAAGGGATTTTAACGCAGTGATCAACCTAATGGAGAAAAGGAGAGGTAGTATCACTAGAGACCCTTTTTTAGAAAATATGGAGACCTGATCTCTTTTTTGGACCTAATAAATTTCTAAACTGAGTAAGGAAATACACCTGGACCAACAAAAGGAGGGGTTTAGGCCATACTATAGCCTAATTGGCTCAACTTATTATCCACAACAAGTTTCTTGAGAGGAAATCTTCCACCTCCTCTAAAATCATTCCATGGTCAAAAGAAGATCTCTAAAAAATATCCATGGTGATAAACAATTATTGAACTAATCCAGGTGGATATTGGTGGCCACCCGCCTATTCTACTTGGGGCCCCAACATTTTCTCTTTCAATTTTTCAGTTTCGACACAACTTACTATTTTCTCGATCTGGTTGAACATTTACAAGATCAACCTCGCAAACCCCGTGTTGAACCTTAAGATTACCCTCTCCTTTACAGTTTTCTCTTCTCATTTCACCACTTTTCCATAAGTTCATAAACCCTAATCAGTGAAGAATGCTAAGGTTTTGTCTCAAGGTTACATTTAAATGATTATCATTTTATACTTTCATAATTTTTCTATTTTGATAAGTTTTTTCAAATTAGCTCCAGAATGTAGCCTGTTCTGTAGCTAACTGTGTGTTCCGCAACCACTCTTATGGTTTACTAGGTTCCGGGTGTCAGTTGAGGAATCAAGCCACATGGGTGTTTCTAGAATCCTTCCTACATGGATTCTATCCTACTCATTTGATCCAGATCGAAATAAGGAGGTGCCTTAACCTATGGTCAAAGTTACAAGTCAAATAACATTACCTACAACAATACGACTCCTAATTTTCTCTTCGAGGAAAATCATGAGTCCAATAGTCCTATTTTTATTGTAATTCAAATTAGACACCTGTAGCTAACTTATCTTGCAATTAGTTATGTAATTCCTCTTTAAATAGTGGTTCCACAGAACCGAGGGATAGTTAAGGTCATTTTAAGTACAATTCGGATTTGCAAGTGAATACTCTGTTTTCCAGAATCTGTTTCAATAAAGATTTTCAGTTATCAAATTCTTATTTGATTGCACTTTTGACAAGCTAGGATTCAACCAACTTAGTAGCAGAGGGCCCCTGCTTCTAAAGGAGGTTTTTATTACGCTTTCTACTTAGATTTCTTTCATTCTGTTTAGCAATTTCTGTTATGCTTCATTTCCAGTATTTTTCAAATAGTTTAATGATAGATTGCAACTTTGCAGACTTGTTCTTCCAAAACGTTTCAAGAAGATAGAAATTATGTTCTCAATATTGGAATACAAATTGAAGTGCTAGAAACCATGGTTGTTTAGCTTTAATGCTCTTGCCTTTTCATTTTCATAAAATAGAATTGCCAATTGCTGTGTCAAATTGATATTCATGAAAGCCATTTTCAATAGATTAAATTATATCAATGGTTATATGTTTCACATGTGCAGTAGTTGAATTTCTCTTATTTCTTGTCATTTGCTTGCTAATAATCAGAGGCATAATTAATTTCTCCAAAGGCACTTCAAGAGGTTAAAAGCTTCACATTTGAGTGTGACTGATAAGTCAATTATACATTTGGTTGATCTTAGTTAGACCTTGCATATTTTTACTTTCAAGACCCTTATTTGACTGCAAACAACAATCTTCCTAAAAACCACTCTACAAGGAACTAATCTGAACATGTTAAGAAGGGATGGTTGAATTATTAAATCTAATGCAACTTCTAGGTTATTTACAAATCTTTCCTAGTTATTTAATTCAAAACAGGTGTAATTAGCTTACTCAGACATTACTTCAAAGAAGGTCACTCTTTACAATTGAATAATTGGAGTAGCTAAACACATCTTAGATATTTTCATTTGCATTCCTTGTTTTCTGTTCTAGGGCCTTAGCATGCTAAAGTACTAGCAGTTGCTAAACTCCATCTCAATAGGTCTCACCTAAAAATTGGATGAGAGATAACTGAAGGTACAATAGTTGATTCATTTCCTGCTTTCATAGGAATAGTAATTCTCAATTTTAGTCTTTTAGAAGTAGATCCATGGATTAGGATTAACAAACCAAATAGATAGATGCTTTGATTTTCAAAACTAGGTTTTAAACTAGCTCTTAGTTTTAGGTTTGATTTTATGGAAATCAGATTAGTTTTAGTGCACTTCCTTTTCTTCTTTCTAAAATTAAATTAGATTAACTTAAATATTTTCATAATTCTAGGTTAGTCATCTCAAGAACTCAAAGAACAAAACCCCCCCTAAAAACAATATAAAACACAACACAACAAAGTAAGGAATAGGTTGCTTAAACACATATGGTGCACCACACTTCATCAGTTTACTAGCCCTGGTTTATAATTAATGAAAGAAATTTAGGAACACTAAATTGACCAAACATTTTGGCGTCGTTTCCGGGGAAGTGTAAATAGGAGCATTTTTCTTTTCATTAACAAAAAAAAAAAAAAAAAACTTCAATCACCTACCACACCTACTATATCACGTGGTGCAGTAAGAGCCAGACATCCACATCATGAATTCTTACTTTTGTAGGTAGAAGAAGAGATGGCAAAGGAGGTTGAAGAAATGGATGGAAATGATGATAATGAGGAAGATCCTTTTGGATTTCCCATTCAAGAAACTAATATACTTTCAAATGAAGAACATCCATCCATATGTACTTCCTAACTTCAAAGGTATGAGATTAGAAGACCCATAAACCTTTCTTTTTGAATTTGAACTTAATTTGTAGATCTTATGGCCACTCATTGCACATTCAAAAATTGAATTTATTTCTGGCAACATTGAAGGATAGAGCTCTTATATGGTTCATGAATTTAGGAACAAATTCTATAAGGACATGGGATGATATGAAAAGAGTATTTTTGAAAAAATATAAAGATTATTGCATGCACCATGACCTTAGAAATGAAGTATTTAAGATGAACCAAAAAGAGGATGAAAGCCTAGAATATTTAGTGGATAGATTTACTTATAATATCAAAATATCTAAATTGCATCATTTAGGATCAGACAAATTAAAAACTCTCCTACTAAATGCTATAAAGGATGAATGTATTGATCTTCTTAATATGGTGGGAAAAGGAGATGTCTATTAATTATCATTTCAAGATATTTTTGAACTGTACAAGAACATATCAAGAGGAAAATCAAAGTATGTAAGATCCCCTCAAGATCCATTTATGGCAAGAGTAAGTAAGTCGACACCAGGATTGGTAAGTCAAACTGAGCCTAACAATTTGCTAAACATTCTTGGTAATTTAAATGAACAAACTGACATGCTAAGAATGCAAAACAAGCAAAAAGTTGCCTCATTTATATTTTTCCCTAAATGTAGAAAGAAACATGCTTTGCATGAATGTCCACTTGATAACATTAAAATTTGTAAAATTTGTGCAGGATCACATACTACTGAAGATTACCCATCATTACCAGGGTTGAAGGCAGCTTACCAGAAGGATAATGGAGCACATAAAGCACAAGAGAAACTTTGTTATGTGGCTCCAAGAGGACGATGGTAGCCTCATCAACCCAATATGATGCAATACCCTTATGCACAGTTTCAAGGTTATGCACAACAATCTCAAGGTAATTGGAAAACACCCTTGCCTTGGCAACCTTGGGCATCTCAATCCCAACCTCAAAACCAATCTTGGCAACAAAGTTGGCAAAGGCCCTACAAAGGAAATCCACCATATCCTCAATCGTTTCCTCTTTATCCTCAATACCATCATCAATGTTATCCATACCATTTACCTCCACCACAACATAAATAGCACCCTCATTTTACCTCAATTCAACCTTTCCCATTACCATCCACACAAGCACCCCAAAGATCCATTCCCACTCCACTACATGCACAACCATTTCATATCCCCAAAAATAAAACACCTCAATCAACTTACAATTTTAAGGTATTCCAAAATGATTCACCATCTATCATTGAAGAACAAAAACCAGAAGAAGATTACTCAGATAAGGTCCAAGAATCATGGATGCCTATCGAAAAAGAGAATTATTGGAACTAGATATTGAAATTTTTCATGCCTTCCTATCACCAGATTCTATAAATGAAGATCACATCTTTGAAGACTTGCATGACATGATAGTAGGAAGCCAAGGAATACAAGATTACATTGAATCTTGGTTCAGGAGAGTCATCGGATCCCAATGCTCAATTCTGCAGTATCTTCTGACATCATTTCAATCAAGGAAATTGGTCTCTCATATATTGGTACATATCAAAGAGTATATTTCAAACCTACATATGAGTTTATCTATCATCTTGTTACAAACACGGTTCCATTGGAAGTAGTCATATACTTGAACAAGATTTCTTTTTCAAGTAGAGTAGGACACACACACACACACACACACATATATATATATATAAAGTAAATAGAAAAATAAGTCATGTTGTCACACAAAATTTCTAGACACCGCGACAACGGCTCAGATCTAGGGCTATCATCCTTATCCCCAATCTCTCTATCTAAGCTATCTCCTTGCAGACTAAGGGAGGTAGACCCTAATGAAAAATGAAGAAGGAGAACTAGTTGAAAACCAACCAATTTAGGAGACACAGTTAAATGACCAAATACTTGTTAAGATTAACGAGATTTTACAGATCCAATTAGATTTCAATTTTAAAACCACTGCCTTGTGGAGTCAAAATATCTCGTTATGAAATTAAAGTCAAGTAATTGATATGTAACTGCTACTATGAAAAATCAATCCACCACAATAATATTCAATAAAACACCCTCACAATTATGCATTAGAAATGTTCGATAAAGACATGCAATTTATCATCACTAGATGTTGACCACACTTTGTCAACGACCCCATAGCAGTACACCACCATTTTTTCAAATGGGATTCATCATGTTCGACGTGTTCACGCCATTTAGATTTCATCATCAGTCGACAATTTCATAAATGATGTAAACCCATTATTCATGTTTATGATGTAAATGATCTAAGTAAGACCACTATGTATGTAACAACCTAGGTAAGCATAGTATTTTGGTGATGATTTTTATCCTAGGAGATTTTTTGTCTCACTGATTCATTTGTGTTTCTCAACACAAGTGATCAAAAAAGTTTTCCCCTCCAACCTCACACCAAAGCTAGGGTGGATTTTGTCATCAAGATGCTAAGTGAGTCCTAGTGTTTTTTATCGAGTCTTTGTAAAAGTAGTTTGCAAATAATCCTAGCTAATTGGCTAGAATATTTTATTACAATCTACTTGGTCTACTAGATCATGTTTTGAGTCGCAAATTGGGTAGCTATTTGAGGGTCTATCGCGAATGAGTATTCCCCATTTATGTGTCTAAATATATTTATCTTATGTAAAGAGGGTTGGAAAAATAATTAAATCTCCTCTTAGTCAATTAATTAAATTTTCTGGCCAATTTAAATAAAAAATACTAAGCCGGAAATTTAATTAATTTTAAGTCCTAGGTGAGTTAAAATTCTTCATAGGAAAAATTCGTGAGTCCTTAAAAAATAAATTTTTAAAAGTCACAGGCCAAGGGAATATTGAGAATTTCAAGAAATTTTGGACCCTTAGGCCTTGGTGGTTAAGTCAAAGTCAAAATTTTGAGGTAATTAACTCGAATATATTATTTTTGAGTTAATTAAAATGGAATTAAATAATAAATTCGAATTTCCTCAAAATTATAATTTCGACGGTCCAGATTAAACAATAATTAAATCTTTTTCGACGGTCGAGATTATTTTGACATGGATCAACCGAAATAGCCATTGGAGATTTTATCTTATAAATTAGAGGTCTTTGTATGTCATTTGCATCTGATCTTTGAATCGTGTACTTGTTCTAAGAAGCTCTTGTAATTTTTTGATCAATAAAGCATAAAGACTTTGGGGTTACAATGTTGGTGTTCCTTTTCCAGATCTATGTGGTGATATTGTCTCTAAACTCTGCTACTTTTATTGGCATTTGATGGTTGATGGCCTTTATGGATTGATCTGCATACAGGTATCTTGTGCAGTTTTCTGGGTTTTCTTAAATTACATTTTGATCTGACAGAAATATCAGTTATCTATATTTCTGAAAGGTCTCATGGCTATTTTTTAAAATCTCTATCAATTTAAAATTCAAATATAAGTGTGCAGAGATCATTATTCAATATTTGAGCGTTTGGGGAAATCTTCAGTTAGATCAGTCAACTCTCAGATTTCAGAAAATCTAAAAAAAAACCATTGTTTTCTAATTTATAAGGTTATCTTACGGAATATTTTTTGCAGGGTCATTCTAGAGCTTCTGCCTAAATAAAAAAATGTATCTTATTTTTTTAATTTAAAGTTAGATCTAGCTAGTAAGAGCCTTAGATCTTCAGATCTGGGAGTGAAGCCAGCCTTATGCTCCTTAGATCTGACAGATCTGCAACTCTTGTGCATAGATCTATAAATATATTGTATAGATCTGTAATTTACATGTATATATCTGAAGTTTTGTAACATAATTTTAAATTCTAACATTTGGGTTTTTAGGATTTTCTCTATTATTGTACATATTAGGTATTTGGTTTTTCTTTTTTTCATTTGTGCAGGAATAGATCTGAAAAATTAGCCAAATAATTCTTCAGATCTGAACCAGATATAGACCCTAGAGGGCAAGATCTGGGCTCAATATTTGTTTGCAAGAGTAGATTTAAAAAATCTGCCAAAGGAATCCTCAAATCTGAGCCAGATCTAGACCCTGGACGGCAAGATCTGAACTCAATATTTGTTTGCAGGAATAGATTTGAAAAATCAACCAAAGAAATCTTTAGATCTGAGCCAGACCTAGACCCTTGAGGACGTATAGGCTTTTGAGGCTATTTTTACAATATTTTGGTCTCCAAAATTCTAATTTTCAAGCGGCAACATTATCCCAAAATTTCAAGAATTTTCAACGGTGGGATCTTCAAAGCCTTGGGCTAAGAGTTTGATATCTAAACCCTTATTTTCTGCAAATTTTATTACAGCAAGAAAATCACAAATAATTAGGCCCTAAAAGCACATTTTATATGGTCAAAATTGTTTAGAATTGCAAAATCTTCATTTCAGAATTTTTGGTCATTTGGGCATCTTTAATTTTGCCTATATTTGACTTTAAAGCTTGCTGGAATTTACTGCATAACTGTGAAAAATTATATCTGAAAATTTCTTATGCATATCCTAAATAAGGACTTAAAAAATTGAATTTTCAGTTTTTTTGGCAAAACTTAATATTTTTAGACATAATGGGGATCATTTTCAGTATTTTCAGTTTGCTGATCTATTATCAATTTATTGTTGTTACAAACATATCAGTTCTGAAAATTACTGAATCAAACTCTCTTAAAGCCTTAAAATTGAAATTTTCAAGTTTTAATATATTTTTTCTATTTCTCGAAGTATTTGGCAGCTATTTTAGGCAGTTGTATCTTGCTGATCTATCACTATTTCACTGCTGAAATAAAAACATCAGATCTGAAATTTCTCTTAATCAAGCCCTCAAAATTGATTTTTCTTCAAGTTCAGCAATTTTTACTATTTTTAGTCATTTTGGGCATTGGTGCCGGTATCGTTTGTTTGCTGATCTATGGTTTAAATTACTGCTGTAATTTATATTTTAGATCTGAAATTTTGCTGAAAAATATATCCTATGTTTGATTAGAGGAGAAAATTTAATTTTTGGATTTGCATTTTTAAGAACATCATTTAATCCATAAATTGCTTGATGAAGTGGTTTTATTAGCATTTTACTTTCATGATATATCAGAATGAATAATTACTGAGATTTAAGCGCTATTAAATTTTAGATGTTTCTGTTGGGTTTGATGATCATTCGCATCTGAGTTTTGGAACGTGTTCTATCAATTAAAATTTCCTAATGTTTAATTAACTTTTGTTTCATTACTTGAATTATTGGATGTTTATTGAATACTAATGTTTGGAAAATCTTTTCAAGTAAGTGTGATTGATATTTGATTTTGAGAGCTCTATTGTGGATCTGTATATCTTTTAATCGAGTAATTTTGGCATCTTCATAATTGACACTCTCACTAAAGTACTTAGTGGTTAGATCATATTATTTATAATCTAAGTGCTTTAGGCTTTTTAACATTAACTCTCATCTTTGAATCTTGTTTCATCTCGCTCCTTCTTCAAATAATTTTCCTTGCATTCTGCATTCTAAATTAAGATTGCATAGCATTTGTTTCTCATCAAGTACTTGGTTGTAATTTCCTTAGCAGGATAGTTGACTCTATAAGGCACTGGTATCAATTTTTCCAATTCAATTTTTCTCCTTAAGGAGACAACTTAAATAGAGAGATTGGGGATCAGGGTGATAGCCCCCGATCTGAGCCGTTGTCGCGATGTCTAGACATTTTGTACGACAACAAGTCCTATTGTGAAAACCATCTTTCTGGCGCAATTGGACATGAGCTTTGGTTGAAAACCAAGAAACTAGAGAGAAAAGTTCACAATAAGTTCCGCAATTTCATGATGGTTTCAATATTTTAGTATGGTTCTTCAAATCATTTTTGGTTCTATGCTCGAGTTGGATGATGTGGAATTCCTTAAGGTCCACCTTCCAACAGATCTTGTCCCATCGACCTCAACACCTTATCTGGGATCAAGATCATAGATTATTTGGAGTGCCTTGGAATTTGCATACATCAATGGAAAGCCTCCTCGTTGACAACAATGGGAATACAACAATGTCTCCCGATTGTCAGATCTTGCAGGTGACTCAAATTCAACACATTCATTCATTGCTGTCAAGATGCACTCAGGTACCTTGACATTCATTTACATTATCGGTGAGTTGTCTTACATTGCTTAACGATTTTCATCATTGATTGGTAATCCAATGATTTCTTCCCATGCTCGACTTCGGGACATTCATTCGCATGGTAAGAATATTACCATGAATTTTGGCTTTGATGAAGACTAATGGTTTTATGGAATCAACAACAATTTGCAGCAGTACATTTTATTGGTTTTTTGCAGCAGCATAGTTCATCCTTTTTTTCATTCAACATCAGCATTATGGCATCATTACAACATTTTTTCATTCATTTTCATTTTCAATCAAAACAATAAATTTGGGCCTATTTTAGTCAATATGCAGTATGTTTCATGGTTTCTACTTCAACATGCAGTACAAAATTCAAATCAATAGTTCAAAATCGAAGAAAATATTTTTTTGCAAAAATTGACATATTTTGCAAGTTGTAGTTTTTTTCCAGAGGCAGTTTTGGCACAAATATTGCAAGATATTGGAGTAGAAATAAAATATTCCGAGCTTCTGGGTTTTCTTGAAATATGATAAATTGAGTAATACATGGATAGAATTTAAAAAAAAAAAAATTGCAGGGCATTTCAAGTGGGTTTCTAAGGCATATTTTCATTTTTCACCATTATGGACATATTAGGGCAGATTTTGGTATTTTTTGCACAACAGTGTCTTTTCTTCATCAAAATGAAATTATAAAAACATGTGGCAGTCAAAAAGGTAAAAATACATAGTTTACCTTTTGAATCACTCAATTTGGCCTTAAACTGAGTTTGTGTCATATTTTTTTGTTGCAACATTGGGCATCGTGAAGGGTGAAACATGTCAGAAATTGATTTGATCATAACTTACAAACCGTACATCTGTTGGGCCTAAATTTTTTATAGTAAATGCATTGAGGTAGGCTCAATGAACACAGAAAATTCCAGTGTGTATTTTTCAAGAAATTGGCCACTTACACCTACAACAATTTCTCATTTTCTCGAGATCCGTGCACCCAATGGTTGAATTTTTTGGTGCAAAGATGCATTATATTAATAGTAACAACCTCAAAATATTTCAGGAGAATCTGATTTACCATTTGAGAGAAATTGGAAAAATAAATTTGCTACATGAAAAAGATACATTTTGTGGAACAAGGTCAAAGTGGCAATCAACACATCATGGAGCAGAGTACTTGAGCCAAATCAACACCAAATCGGCCATCAGATCATGTTCTCTTCTCCAATTCCAAAAGGTAAACTTGAGATAAAACTAGCCTTAAACTTTTTAATTTGTTAAAAATCCTAGAAATTTTGATGAAAATCTACTGTAAACATGTAGTTCTAATTTTTCTCCCATTATGTTTTGTCATGCCTTTTAACAACCAATCCCACAAGTTATGGTTGATTCTTTATCAACAAATTCATGCCACCCATGCAATCATCTCATTGTTTTCCATGATATTCTTCTATGTTTTCACCACTCTCTTGCCAAGTCCATGCTTTCCTTAATGGTCCATCAACATGATGTTCTTGAGAAAAAGAACTATTTTACAAATAGAAAAACTTGACTTCATGATACATGTTTTTAGCACATGATCAAAAAGTACATAGGGCACTTAAATTATGTGTCATATTGCTCATCTTTATATTTTTAATGGAAGCCAAGAAATGATGAGTACAAATCTAGAAGAAGAAGATTGCAACAAAGCTTTGTTCACCCACCCTTGAAATTGCTTGGAAGCATATTTTAGGCTTTGATGAGTTGTATAACCCTCAACAAAAACTCTTATTTTGTGTTATGTTTGTTGGAGAGGTAAATCTCCTCTGCGGATAGAGGTGATCCCTACTAGCCCAGACCGGGTCTAGCAACAATTAGAAACGCAGTGACGCGGGTCTCTAGTTACAAAACGACAAAACATAATACGTTGCCTACCTCAGGTCCTACGCAATGGTCGTCGAAGAAAGGATGACGCTTCCCATCCTCCGCTTTGGCAGATCACGATTCTTCCGCTTGACACATCCAAACACCTACACACATGCGAAGAAACACAATGATACACAGCGTAGAATCTAAATCTTGTAACCATACATCCGTCAGAGAGGATGTAATTCATTGCATCAAATACAAAGACACATGAATGAAACCATAATCAAAGTCGCTTATTATTAATAAAACAAAGGAATGATACAACCTTAAGCTCTGATGTTGGATCTTCCTTCAGCGGGGTCGACAGTGGAGCACGTCTCAATGAAGCTCATCGGAAATGGGAAAAAGCTCTCTCTCTTCGGCTTGGCTCTCAAAGGTTGTCTAGCGATAGTCTCCTTGCTACAGATTCAGCTCTTGCTTCTATGACTACTAAGGCTACTACCAAGACTAGCTTGCTAAGGGAAAATGGCAAGCTTATATAGATGGTGGAAGGGGAGTTGGGATCCCTACAATGGTGGGATTGGCCCTATCCTCAAGGAAGCTTCCATGATAGGTGGAAAACTACTTCCCCTACATGGAGATCCGGAGCCAAACCTCTCAACTCATTTTAGAGACTCATTCAGGAGTTGGTTGGAATCAAACTTCCGCCATTTATTTAAAAAAAACAATCCTTATTAAGCTTGGTGCAAGCAATACACTGGGACAGAGCACCAGTTGGTGTGCCCTCTTTGGTGGATTTTCCCCATTGGCGCGAGGGCTGAACTGGCTATTCGCACCAAGGCCAAAAGATCAGTTTTTAGGGTTTTTCAAAGGAAACTTTCTTCAGAGGAATGATTATCCTTGTCAAGGGGGATGCCATGAAAGTGGTTTCAAGTTATGTCATTTCTCACAGGTCACGAAAGAGACCCTTCAATGTGCGGGACAGGGGATTGCAGGGACGGTGACAAATTACTGTGTAATAGATGCCCCCTAAAGCATGAGGCCTGAGAGAGAGAGAGGGGTGAAATTCTTTATGAGAACGTGCCCAACTAAAAACACTGCCATTGGAAAACCTGCATAGCCAAATATAACTAATATCTCAAATACATGATACGTGATATGGGCACAGCCATCCATAACAAAGTATACAATAATTAGGATCCAAGGTATGGGCACAACATCCAGAAAGGATCAGTAAGCAGACTCAGGGATGGTCGCAGCCATCCAATCAATGAGTCATGTAACCAATCATGATAACCCACAAAATTCGCAACCTAGATTTTATCAGACAAAACCCAGGGTCTTGCTCCATCTCGACCCGAACAAAGTACAAGTCCTAGCATGTGAATATGTGAGCTGAAGTCGAACATGCGAGAACATCATCTGATTACTAGCCAATGATGAAATCCGTTAACATATGTGATAGGAACCACCAATAATGACGATGGCCCTCAAGGTACTATAGGTACAATCCACAGAATGTGAACAGTGAGCTCGCGTCGAACACCCGCAGAATCATTCGTTCGAAGGCCAATGATGAAAACCTTGCGTCGAATGCGAAGAACCTACCAGTGAGGCATGCAGGTGCCAAGGTACCTGAAGGGAGTCTCTAGATCAGCTTCCTGGATAATGAGCTGAAGTTGACAGGAAGTGACCTCGATCGAAGGTGGGCCATAGTGTTTCCCACATCATCGACACAAGATGTGTTTATCTTGAACATATTGGCGGCACAACACTGGATTTGGTAGTATTTGACATCAAAATATCTGAGGTCATGATGATGAGGAAAAGAGTAGATGAGAGGTCAAAAAGGATTACCCAAACCCACGGAGGCAAGAAAATAATGAGATGAGATGTCCCCAACCTGACACAAATGCATACAAGTGCCATGTTCAAGAGCGACATACTGCCGACACGACGATGATACTGGTTTCATTTTTCCCCACCATTTTTGGCGAGTACCCTAATTATTTTTGGAAACAAGCTTGAAGGGGATAGCATATGCTTGTGATATAAGTTTTTCCTTCGGACAAATCCAACCTAGTACATTTAAAGAGCCCTAGGAAGGAGAAACTCGAGTATTGTCATTACGACAGATCTGATGTCATCAGGGTTTAACGAGTTTGACAAAGGAAGAAATCGACGTCTTTTCATGTTTAGATATTTTGAAAAGACAACGGAAAATTAAACTCCAACAGTCCCTTTTCGTAGATAGTTCCTTAGATCCGAAAAGGTAGAAAACTGTGTCTGAGAAAACCTCCTAGTCGCGATAGGCTAGGGTATTCATTTTTTGTAAATAATCTATCCCAGCCCGAAAAAGGGGTAAACGTATACTGGGCAGATGTCGTTTCGCAGCCAATTTAACGAGATCAAAACGACAAGCGACTCGGAAATCTTTTCATGTTTAGAGAGTCAGAAAAGAGCTGAAAGTTTACTCATCCAGGAGGAACGAGTGGTATAAAGGGCAGCAACTAGTTCCGGTAATGGTGGAACTACTAAAAACAAGATAAAGGTCAAGAGGTTGGCTGACAAGACCACTCATCATAGCGGTTCCTCAAGAACAGGTAAAACAACCAAGTGAAGGCATATGATCGGCCAAGCAGATAATGAAGATGGAGTGAGAAAACCAAGGCTGATCTGGAAAAAACAGGCTGATAAAATGGCAATCACGAGAGGAAAAATGAGAAAGGTTTCATTTTTACAAAAGCTTGAAATTAGGAAACTCTGCTTGAAGTTGGTTTCATTTTTACACAAGCTTGAAACAAAGATAAACTATGCTTGAAACTGGTTTCATTTTTACACAAGCTTGAAACGGAAACAAACTATGCTTGAAAAATTTAGCATGCCCCCAGCATTCTGACTCAATTCGAGGTACATGCCCCCCAAGCTTCAATCCATATAAAAGGTAGATGGAATGAAGGTTCAAGTTACGAGATCAAGAGAAAGACTTGACTGGGATTTTAGGAGATCTAAATAAAGACTCGAGTTGAACATGAACGAGTTTCATTGTTTTAACGAGCTTGACACATTAAAAGAACTATCCTCAAAATATCTTGTTTCATTTTTTAAGGAGGTTGATACAGAAGACAAACTATCCTCGGAGCACCTTGTTTCATGATTTAAGGAGCTTGACGCAAGAAAATGAACTATGCTCTGACAGACAACTTATCATGATGGATAAGAAGTCAAGGCTTCCAAGAGTTGCCCGTCTGATGGAAGGAAAACATGTTGGAAGTCTAGACCCAATGCCCCCAACACATGATGTACAACGACACTATCACTGAATACGGGCACTGGACAGGAAGCCACATAATTGACATGTGGCGGGGATGACACAACCGGTGGATAAAGATCCGGCAGGGATGATGGTGGACTAGCTGCCATATTGGGACAAAAGAACGCAAGCTGATCGATGGTCACAATCCGACCTTGGTGCGGAAAACACATCACACGAAAGAGGGAGGAGACAAGTGCTCCCATGGCATAAGTATAATCGTGGCCCAGGAGTATATTAAAGTCCAAGGGGCTAGGAACAACCATCACGTCCATATGGACAATTTTCCCTCCCAAAGTAACAGGCAACTTTGGAAGGATCCCTAATGGTTGACTAGTTCCTCTATTAAACGCCAACAGATTCTGCGTAATAGGCACAAGCAGCGGCGAATCGAAAGCTTGCTAAGTAGTTGAGGATAAAATACTAACAGACGCACCTTCATCTATAATGGTGTTGGGTACGACCAGATGAGAGGCTTATACCGTGATCTCAAAGGGCACATAAGAAGGAAGGCAATAACCTGCGAATCGACCCCAATCGAAGGAAGTGACCAAACTACTTGGAGGGGCTTCCATTGAACCGAGATGATCTTCCCCTGGTGTTATAGAAGAAGAAGGAGCATCCTCCACGACCTCCATCATGGAGTCGGAAGGGGTATTCTCCAGGACCTCCATCACTAGAGGCAGAGGGGCAGCTTCTTGAGGTATGGGGACAGGAGAATATTTCTCCAAGTCTGAAGAATATGAAGAAACAATAAGAACCTAAGGGATGTGAGATCCACTCTCGATGGAAAAGACCTGGTGCACTACAGATGGGGCCAGCTCAACCAATCCCATGACCAATGGTTGGTCAGGGATGGATTCATGATGGTGAATTTTCGGGGGAGAAAGATCAAGCAAGGATGACTCTTGACTAATCGATGGATCAACTGGTGAAGGACTCAAAGAAAGTTGTTTGTAACCAGCCGGAAGGCATGGTGCAGAATCAGTCGGGTTGTCCAAAACCCTCTTGGATTCATCCATATATGGACAAAGGTGAATGGCATGGTGCCCTTCACACAACTTACAGGGATTGGTAATCCTACCCTGATTCTTAGGAGCCTTACTAGCAGCAGCTGAAGACATGCCCCCAACCTGACTCCCAGGAGCCAAAGGCAACGGCAGGAAACCTTTGGACCATACTTCGAGGACCTCGGGAATGCCAAGGTAGTCTCGAAGAAGATGGTCTCCCGTGCACAACATGCAAGGGAATTTGACTTTCCGTGGAGGGTTGGGAGGTTTATCAAGAGGAGATGTTTCAAAAGAAGTAGCTGCAGTTTTATCCTCTCTCTTATCAGACTTCTTCTTCTTTGTCTTCTTCTTCTTCTTCTTAGCCACCTGGTTACTCGAATCCAAACTTTCACCAGGCGAAGTAGAAGAGGAAGACGCAGAAACAGGCGAAGAAGGGGAGAGGTCCACCTTGGAATCAACATGATTTTGCTCAGGCGGAGGAACTGATTGAACAGTAGCTGAGACATTTGGGACTACGGAATTTCAGAACAACCAAACAGGCAACCCAATAGTTAACCCAAGAAGGGACAATGTTTCCATATAAGGAGTACCAACATTCCCAAAAGGAGGAAAATGACCAGGATTCCCATCGGAGGGGATTCCTTGGTTGGTGAACTCCAGAAAAGTTGCCATTAGAAACAACTCAACACAACACCCTAAGGAAACTAACTTTAACCAGGAATATTTCATGGGCAATTAATTTTTAAAACATTGAAATGAAACTCTGTTGTTTCATCTTTTAAGAGTCAAGAAATAGGCAAAAGGTGACTCTATCTCTTTCAATTTGGAAACAAGTGTGAAAGGACAAATGCTTGGTGATATTTTAAAATTTAATGAGTCATAAAAGATTGAACTGACTACTTTTGAAATCTAGGAAAAAGGGTGTACCAGATATCCGTAAACTACAATATACACCTTGGCTCAAAAATAAAGAGAAATCAACCAAGGACTTGACGTACGTGCAAGCAAGCTCCCCGAATGCTGTGTCCAGTGTATCACGGGTACAAGGCGGTAGACTCGGCTTCCTACGGATAAAGGATAGCAACCTAGTGGGGTCTCCCTTTATATACGCGACAATACGGGGAGCACAAGTCTATACTAGTGTTGTCTAAAGCCAAGAGGCGAACGATAGCTACTAGGTTTAATGACGCCAGAACACGTCACTAGCCTAGACCTCTAAATATTTCATTAATGTTTCAATGCTGCCTTAAGGTAAATTGAATAAATTTTTAGAGTTGATCTTCAATTATGTTTCAATTTGAGGCCCTACCACATGTTATGTCTCAAAAATTCTCTAAATGCACACTACATGCCACAATATATCAATTTGTTTTATGAATAGCTAACTACGGGAAGGTTGAGAGCTTTTCAAACAATAACAAAATGATCACAAAAAAACCACTAATGTCTCTAATGCATGCTAATGAAACTAAAAGATTTTCCCTTAGAGTTATATAACACTAATAACGCAGAAAAGTTTTCAATTTACACTAACTAATCAAGAGCAAAAGATTTGTTTTTGTATTTTCAATGTTTAAGAGCAAGATGCACTAAACAAAATGAAAACTAATAAAGAGAAAAATTTGAGAAATGATAGCGAAAGAGTAAAGACAAGCAAGTTCACTCAATACAAAATATACAATCAAACCTCAAACTGATGGAGAAATACCTCAAATCAAAGAGGAATCCCAAAGACTCATACAAACCATGTAATCTAGGCTCGAAATGAGACAAAGCGAAACTTGAATGAGAAAGAGAACAATCAATCAAATAACGCAATAACATAATGGAAAACCACCAAACGAATTCAAGGAAGAAAAACGAAGTTGACTGAACAAACAAAAACCAAAAGCTCCCACGGGAGGCTCAGCACACCATAGCACCTAGATGTCCTAGGGCTAAAATGTAAAACTGATAGTAGAGGGAAAACAATTGGAGGATGGAGGCTACACACAGTCAACCAAGACTTCAGGGCACTCAGGCAGTCGAAAAAATGACACCAAAACCATAAATCAAGCTCAAAAGGCTCATAAACAAGCAAACCCTAGCACCACACAAGATTGGGGTGACTTTCTGGCTGCATCTAGCACCATAACAAGATTGGCGCGGGGGCCTAACCAGCAAAAAGAACTAGTTGGCACGACTGTCAGGTCAAAAAACGCGCCAATCAAGTTTACTAAGGACAAAAATAAAAAAGAGTAGACAGGGAGCAGATCAGGTATGGTGGGAGCTGAACAAAGGTTATACACCAGAAAGAGATAGACCAGAAGAGAAAATCAAGCAGACAGAAGCCAAAAGAAACTGAAAGAAACAAGACAAACTCCAATGTTCAGAATCCCCAGAGGAGTCGCCAGTTTGTTGGAGAGGTAAATCCCCTCTGTGGATAGAGGCGATCCCTACTAGCCCAGACTGGGTCTAGCAACAATCAGACACGCAGTGACGCAGGTCTCTAGTTACAAAACGACAAAACATAATATGTTGCCTACCTCAGGTCCTACGCAATGGTCGTCGAGGAAAAGATGACGCTTCCCGTCCTCTGCTTTGGCAGATCACGATTCTTCAACTCGACACGTCCGAACACCTACACACATGCGAAGAAACACAATGATACACAACGTAGAATCTAAATCTTGTAACCATACATTAGTTAGAGAGGATGTAATTCATTGCATCAAAGACAAAGACACATGAATGAAACCATAATCAAAGTCTCTTATTATTAATAAAACAAAGGAACGATACAACCTTAAGCTCTGACGCTGGATCTTCCTTCAGCGGGGTCAATAGTGGAACACGTCTCAATGAAGCTTGTCGGAAATGGGACAAAGCTCTCTCTCTTCGGCTTGGATCTTAAAGGTTGTTTGGCGATAGTCTCTTTGCTACAGATTCAACTCTTGCTTCTATGACTACTAAGGCTACTACCAAGACTAGCTTGCTAAGGGAAAATGGCAAGCTTATATAGATGGTGGAAGGGGAGTTTGGATCCCTACAATGGTGGGATTTGCCCTATCCTCAAGGAATCTTCCATGATAGGTGGAAAACTACTTCCCCTACATGGAGATCCGGAGCCAAACCTCCCAACTCATTTTAGAGACTCATTCAGGAGTTGGTTGGAATCAAACTTCCGCCATTTATTTTTTAAAAACAATCCTTATTAATATTGGCACGAGCAATACACTGGGACAGAGCGCCAGTTGGCACGCCCTCTTTGGTGGATTTTCCCCATTGGTGCGAGGGCTAAACTGGCTACTCGTGCCAAGGCCAAAAGATCAGTTTTTAGGGTTTTTAAAAGGAAACTTTCTTCAGAGGAATGATTATCCTTTCCAATGGGGATGCCATTAAAGTGGTTTCAGGTTATTTCACTGCTCACAGGTCACAAAAGAGGCCCTCCAATGTGAGGGACGGTGACAAATTACTGTGTAACAATGTGCAACTCATCTTGTCCAAAGATTCACATTGGGAAGTCTTCTTCATTCATTAGTTTGTGAGTTCTTGAAGAAACTATTGATATTATTGTTGAAATATGATTGGTTTCTATGCATGGGAGATAAGAAGACAATCATTATGGGCTGCAATATATGATCATTTCCAGCCATACTAACGAGATGCACTTCATAAGGATGGAAATCACATTCTATAGATGGAGTAAAAGTGTTGATTTGTTCTTCACAATATGGTATTCTACAGAGGCTTGAAAAATTTGAGCACAATTAAAATAGTGACAACTACAAGTACTTGGATATGCTACTATGTGGGCATCATTTATTTTCACACAAATTTCATATAATAAACAATGAAGGGTTGGAGAAAAGTGTATCCTATTGAGATAAATGGTCAATATTACTCTCTTGGAGCTTTGGTCAAGGATTTAGTTGAAAGGACAGAATAAAGGAACACAAGGAACCAATTGGATTATGAAAATTTGCAATGCTTTGTTTCCATGAGGACATGCACAATCTCCGATATGGGGGAATGTTGAGCCTCGAATTTGTCATAATTTTGTTGATGAAATCATCCATTTTCGCATCATTCCATTCACCCATTGTCATCATTTTTAACTATATTTCTTCATAAACACACCAAATTCCCGCATACATGTTTACATGGTATATTATTATTATTTCTATTATTTTTAATGAATTAAAGAGAATTATGCATGGTTTTACTAATGAAATTTTGACAGTTCAAGTTTCTACAGTTTCCGTAGTTGTCTCCATGGTTGAGGTAGTAGCATCACTCTAGAATGAAATCCAACACATGAAAATTGTTTCTAGAAGCTCCAATATGTATTTTTGTTGGTCAAATTCCACCCAGCTCACACATGTGGGCCTCCAGGAAAATATCAAGGGAAAATCGCATCATTTTTTACTAGTCAACTTCAAACTCATTTTCTGAGCAAAGTAAAGTGAATATTACAAAACCAAAACATGGGTTTTATTCAACACGGGCCCAATTAAGTTCTTTGTAATCATTTTTCCCAAATTCGTTACCATTTGGGAGATATTTTAGGTTCTTTGGAGTCCTATTTTGCAGGTCCATGAGAAAACATTGCGCCCATGTGTCAATAAACGCCCAATCAAGAAAATAGAGGTTGGAATGGACTGTGCTTTACCAAATTCGTGGAAAATAGGTTTCCATTCAGATCTGATATTTAGCCATATGAATCTCCATGAATTTGCATTGCAACCCCTATATAAACACTCCATTGAAACAAAGAGAAGAAGTTAATTTTCTGAAGCATATTGTGAAGTTTTAAAACTCTGTTTTCATTATTTTTTAATGAAGAAGTGCCTGGAAGATTTGATGCATAGCTGAATGTTCATAGGAAGCTTTGAGACCACCTGTTTGTGGAGGGCACCTGCAAATAGTGAAGGTTTTTCATTTTATGTTTTTAATGTAGTTTTCATGTTTTCAGTTTATCATTTTCCGTAGTTATTTTCAGAATTTCAATTTGTCATTTGTTGTATTTGTTTCCAAAATTTCATTTTTCTATTTGATGTAGATTCTTTCATAAGTCTTATTTTATCATTTTAAGTAGATTCATCAATATTTCATTTTGAATGGTCAAATTGCAAAAGATTCATAGTTTTACTTCTAAAGCAACAGTGATTGATTTTAAAGTAGTTTACAAGTTCATGAGTGGTTTATTTCGAGTGCATGAGTGATTTATTTTCGAAATAGTGGTGATTGAGTGATTTCCTTTCAGCATATGAGTGCATTCTTTTCCGTTCATGAGTGATTTCTTTTCAAGATCTATAGTCATTTCTTTACAAGTTTCATTGCCATAACATTTCATTTCAAAAAAATAAAAATGTATAAATTCTCTTTTCTAGAATTCAATTTTATCTTCATGCACAAGAATGTTAGAGAATAAGAATTTTTAGAGACTAAAAAATAAATTAGTCAAGATTTCTTCATAAGATAAAGAAAGTTTGTTTCAGTTTTTACAGAGTAGAAAGCATGTTGATTTTTAGAATTTAGTTGTAATTAAATTTATCAAATTCATTAGGAACATAAGAATAAAAACATCCTTAGAAGTAATCTCTAAAAAACCAATCATCACACCAATAAACTAAATGAATAAAAGAGGCTTCTAGCATATATTGTGCACTTGCACTTCACAAGTTTACCGACTCCATTCGATACTTTATGTAATCAATTTAAGACAATTAAATTGACCAAACATCACATAAATTCTATTCCTTACCATCCACAAGAAAATGATCAAGTTGAATCTACCAATAAGGTGATTGAAGGGATTCTCACTAAGATAATTCATCTAGACAATAGAGATTGGGTAGAAAGGCTCCCTGAAGCCTTATAGGCCTACAGAACTACATGGAGGAACACAACAGGACATACTCCCTATGAACTTGTTTATGGGAAGAAAGTCCTATTTCCTATAGAATTTCAAATCAAGACCTTCAATATGGCAGTCCAATTGGGGCTTGATTTATCAGAAGAACATAAGCATAGACTGGAGCAACTCAATGAATTAGATGAAATCAGAAAAGATGCAATCCAAAGAACCAGTATAGTCTAGCAGCAAAGGACTAAATGGCATGACAAGTAAATCAAAGAGAAAAGGTTTCAAGAAGGGGATTGGGCACTCTTGTTTGACTCAAAATTCAAAGATTTTCAAGGAAAGTTTCAAACTCATTAGTTTGGGCCATATGAGATTGAAAAATTCTTTGATAATGGAGCAATAAAGATCAGAACAATAGATGAAGAAAAGGTATATCTTCTTGTGAATGGTCATAGATTGAAAGTATATCATAAACCACTTTCAAAAGAAGAGTTTGTCAAGAAATTTCAAGATAATGTTGATATGGAGTTAGTGAAGAAGAATTCTTCTTCTTCACTAACTTAGCTTTTACTTTTCCTACATTTGATTAAAAAAAACAAATATATATATATATATATATATATATATATATATAAGTATGAAAACCAATCAATGATTGGCATACTTATACAGAAAATACAGGGTGAAAATCAAATCTCTCTGACACCCTATATTTTCCATTTTACTTTCTGTAATAAAGTAGTGAAAACTACATTCATATTTGCAGCCATAATTTGCAAACCCAATCTTATTCAATATTACTCCACTTTCATTCCATTTTCATTTCATTTTTCACATCCATACCATCTCATTCCACTCTCATTCCATATTTTTACTCATGTTTCATACTTAAAAAGAAAAAGAAAAAATTACATTCTGCAGCTCATCATATTCTGTAGCTGAGTACATTTTTGAAAATTGATTCTATTCTGTAGCTAATTTGATTCTGCATCCATTTCAAATACTGACATGATAATTGCAAAAGGGACTAAAATATTATGCTTTGAAGGTTACCATGCTACAAAAAGAGGCTAAGAAACAACATCAAGCAACAACAAGCAACAAGGTTAAGTTCTGAGGTAAAGTGTAGAAATTTATTTTAATTGCAAAAATTAAAACATGAAATGTGTATAATATGTACATTCATATGTTCCTTGATAACCTATCATTCGAATTGATTAATCCTCATCATGATATATCTCGACCATATCCCTCATATAACGTTTCACAACGGTCCATCATTAAAAATCCTTGATTAATGACTAACGGTCATGATCATGACGTAACCTACTTGTCCATGTCTCCTCAAGACCGTATCACTTACTTATTTCCTACAACTCACCATTAATCCTCCATCAGATCCATAACTCATTTCATCTCCACCAATTACACAACTCGTTCATCTCCATCAACTCTTCAGCCAATTCATTTCTACACCACAAAGGAGTAATTGTGAGGGTTGGAAGCATTCTGCAGAATGGGTTTGATTGTCAGAACAGAGCCAATGGGGGTCAAATACATGGAAGGATATCCACAGGTTAGAGAGCTACTACAGCAAGCGGGATGGTTGATGTTTATAGAAAATTTTGATGGCTTTCATAAGGAAATTACCAAATCATTTTCCAGATCTTTTGATGGAACTGAGGTGGATATTGGGGACATTAAATTCAAAATAACAGAGTCATTTTTGGCTAAAGCTACAGAACTGTCGAGGCATGGAGAGAGATGGTTTAAGAACAAAGAATTCTGTAATGAATCATGGAAGGTGATACTTAAAAACCCAAGTATGGATGTCTCAGTCTTTAGAAAATGAATCCCTGCTCTGAAAAGAAAATGGAGAAATGTGATTTTGATTTTTCAAAAATTCATAACTTGTGAAGGAAGGTATGGAACCATGTATGTTTATCATATCTGATTATTAATGAATTTTCTAGAGAATGGTGAGATCAACCTACCTTTATTTCTTCTCAGTATTTTAAAAAGAATGGCCTCGAATGTACAAAAGAGAATCCAATTTATAGAGACCACTATGCATCATCATGGCTTAGTGAAAATACTGATTGAGTCTCACTTAAGAAGCATAGGAGACAATTAGGAGGATTTCCTGGTTAGGAATCATTTTTAAGAACAACCAGAATCACCACCCAAGGAATAAAATGTAGGATAAGTAAAAGAAAAAGAACTGATATAATTGTGGAAGACAGACCTGAAACTTCACCACAGAGGGATAATGAAAAATTAATCTCTTAGGAGCTTACATAAATTAGAAAAAAAATTAAGGCTAGAGGAAAGAAAAATAAAGAGACGGAGGTTATAAATGAAGGAAAGGACAGTCCTCCAAAATTAAGAAGGAGCTCTAGACTCCGAAGCACTATGAAGAAGACATTGTCTAAAGAAACAGAACCCATAAATATAGAAGAAGAAACTCCAGTCCCATCACTTGTTGATAATTATCCTGAGTACAATCCTCAAAACTCTCATGTTTATCATTTTGAAGAAGTCCCCAGCAGAAGATCTCCTGGTATAGATCCAGTTCAGCAGCATATATATGATTATGTGTTGTCATTAGAAAGAAATTCCTCAATAAACCAAGAAACACCTGTCAATCCACAAGAACCTCTGATTGAAGCTCTTAAGCAAGATAATTATGAATTGGAGACATTGAACATGCACATCAATAATGAAAATGAGATTTTGAAAGATCGGATCAATTTTAACAAGGAAAAGCATGATAATACTACTCTGCATCTAGGGCTATTGCACAAGGAAAATAAAGAATTGAAGAAAAAGAACAAGAGGTTGAACTAAGCAATCATAAACCTCAGATTCAAACTTCTCATGAAAAGGCCAAGAATGACATTAACTTCAAAGAGAAACAGAAGGATAAGGTTGGATGTCCTAGCTGAAGTATCTGAGCACATGCAGTAAAGGGAAAGAACTTATAATTTTGGAAAATTGCATGAGGACATGCAATGATTTTACAGTGGGGGTATGTTGAACCTCAAGATTACCCTCTCTTTTACAGTTTTCTCTTCTCATTTCACCACTTTTCCATAAGTTCATAAACCCTAATCAGTGAAGAATGCTAAGGTTTTGTTTCAAGGTTACATTTAAATGATTGTCATTTTATACTTTCAGGATTTTTCTATTTTGATCAGTTTTTGAAAATTAGCTACAGAATGCAGCATGTTCTGCAGCTAATTGTGCATTCTGCAACCACTCTTATGATTTACTAGGTTCCATTTGTCAATTGAGGAATCAAGCCACGTGGGTGTTTCTAGAATCCTTCCAACATGGATTTTATCCTACTTATTTGATCCAGATCAACATAAGGGGGTGCCTAAACCTATGGTCAAAGTTACAAGTCAAATAATGTTACCACAACAATAGGACTCCTAATTTGCTCTTCGAGGAAAATCATGAGTCCAATAGTCCTATTTTCATTGTAATTCAAATCAGACACATGTAGCTAACTTAGCTTACAATTATTTATGTAATTCCTCTTTAAATAGTGGTTCCACAAAACCGAGGGATAGTTAAATTCAGTTTAATTATAGTTCAGATTTGCAAGTGAATACTCTGTTTTCTAGACTCTATTTCAATAAATAAGTTCAGTTATCAAATGCTTGTTTGATTTCACTTTTGACAAGCTAGCATTCAACCAACTTAATAGAAGAGGGCCCCTACTTCTAAAGGAGGTTTTTATTATGCTCTCTAGTTAGATTTCTTTCATTTTGTTTAGCAATTTTTGTTATGTTTCATTTCCAGTCTTTTTCAAATAGTTTAATGATAGATTGCAACTATGTAGACTTGTTCTTCCAAAAAGTTTCAAGAAGATAGAAATTATGTTTTCAATATAGGAATACAGATTGAAGTGATAGAAACCATGGTTGTTTAGATTTAATGTTCTTGCCTTTTCATTTTCATAAAATAGAATTGCCAATTGTTGTGTCAAATTGATATTCATGAAAGCCATTTTCAATAGATTAAATTTATATTAATGGTTAAATGTTTCACATGTGCAGTGGTTGAATTTCTCTTATTTATTGTCATTTTCTTGCTAATAATCAAAGGCATAATTGATTTCTCCAAAGACACTTCAAGAGGTTAAAAGCTTCACATTTGATTGCGACTGATAAGTCAATTATACATTTGGTTGATCTTAGTTAGATCTTGCATGTTTTTACTTTCAAGACCCTCATTTGACTGCAAACAACAATATTCCTAAAAACCACTCTACAAGGAACTAATCTGAACATGTTAAGAAGGGATGGTTGACTGATTAAATGTAATGCAACTTCTGGGTCATTTACAAAGCTTTCCTAGTTCTCTAATTTAAAACAGGTGTAATTAGCTTACTCAAAAATTACTTCAAAGAAGGTCACTCTTTACAATTGAATAATTGGAGTATCTAAACACATCTTAGATATTTTAATTTTCATTCCTTGTTTTCTGTTCTAGAGCCTTAGCACGCTAAAGTACTATCAATTACTAAACTCCATCTCAATAGGTCTCACTTGAAAATTGGATGAGAGATAACTGGAGGTGCAATAGTTGATTCATTTCCTTCTTTCATAGGAATAGTAATTCTTAATTTTAGTCTTTTAGAAGTAGATCAATGGATTAGGATTAACAAACCAATTAGATATATGCTTTGAATTTCAAAACTAGATTTTAAACTAGCTCTTAGTTTTAGGTTTGACTTTATGGAAATTAGATTATTTTTAGTACACTTCCTTTTCTTCCTTCTAAAATTAAATTATATTAACTTAAATATTTTCATAATTCTAGGTTAGTCTTCTTAAGAACTCAAAGAACAACCCCCCCCCCCCCCTAAAAAAAATATAAAACACAACACAACAAAGTAAGGAATAGGTTTCTTAAGCACATATGGTGCACCACACTTCATCAGTTTACTAGCCCTGGCTGATGATTAATGAGAGAAATTTAGGAACACTAAATTGAATAAACACCTTGACGTCCACCCATGGGGGATGAAAAGAAAGATTAGAGAGCATGAGATCCTATCAAAATATTGCTCGAGGAGGCCCTTGAAAAATAAAAGAACACGATGATGGATAAATTTTCCCAGATCCTTAAACGACTGCCCACCAGTGGCGCATCTGCATCGAGCAACCACTCTGTAGGCGCGACTCCCTTTAAGGTACAAGTAAACTTTTAAATTCCCATATTTGAGGATCAAATAGATGCAGATGGCATAGATAGATGGTTGAATCTATTAGAAGGATATTTCTCAGTTCATGACTTTTCTGACCAGGAGAAGATTATTTTTGCTACCCCCCATGTCAAGGACTCGTGGGAAACCTACTGCGATAAAAAGGACAAGACAAAACCCTATCTGTTCTCAGTTGTACCCACTTGGAATTATTTCAGAGATGCCATCAAGGAACAATACTATCCCGTGGGGAGCTATGAGGACAAGTACATACAATGGACCACAATGCAGCAACAAAGGGATCAAGATGTGCATGAGCTGACGATTTTGTTCCATACCCTGCACACAAAGTTGGGTATCAAATATTCAGAGAAATATTTGGTGCTAATGTATCGCAGTTTTCTGCACAAATATATTCAGGAGGAAATGGAGTTCCTCGACATCTCCTCACTTGGTACAGCATACCGGTATGCTGCCTAGATTGAGCATAAATTCAAATAGAAGAAGTGAGACTTTGGATCTATGAATCAGAAGCAAGGGAAAGGTGCCCCCAAATCGCTGAACAAAGGACAAAGCTAAGGCATGGAAGCCCAAGACAAAATGTCAAAGCCACAAGCAAAGAACAACACCGTGAAGCCAAAGAAGGACACATGAAAGTGGTGTGAGTTCCATAAGAGCTCCCCTCACAACACAAGTGAGTGTCGGGCCAATCAATCATTGGTGGTCGAGATGAGGGATTTTGAATCAGATGGATGCTCTGACTCTGAATTAGAACTTGACAAGGGGAATGACAAAGGTAAAAAGATTATTGATGCATATCCCAATGCCATTGTTTCCACTACGAAGATCCAATAGGAGGAACCGGAAGATCCAGAGGAGGAGGAGAGTCTCTTCCACTCCCAGATGTAGGTAAAGGGTTCCCTGCTATAGTTCGTTGTTGATAATGGGAGCCAAAAGAACCTCATTTCAGTAGATGTTGTGAAGTGTTTGGGCTTGCCGACCACAACACACCCACAGCTATACACCATCGAGTGGCTTCACCAAGGATGAGATCTCCGCGTCAGCCAGCAGTGTCGCCTTCCCTACAGCATCAAGCCCTTCACAGATAATTTATTATGTGACATTGCTCCTCTTGATGTTTGTGATGTATTATTAGGCCAACCATACTTATGGAAGCGACAAGTTGTGTATGAGTCTCGACCTCGCGTTGTTATTATTACTTTGGTAAATAAGTTTTACAAGATACCAGACGTACCACCGCCTGCCACTATCTCTTTGGTTACTGCAAAACAATGTAGTAAGATCATTTCCAAAAACAGGTAATTTATTTTCTGATGATCCGCCTCCAGGGAAAGAAGAAGACAGTGGCCATGACCTCTAGACAGGGCTCCTCTACACGACAACAAAAAATGGACAAGGTTGTGGAGGAGTACCGGGACATCTTCACCTCACCCATAGGGGTGCCTCTGAACTATTAGGTCAAGAACCCCATTGATCTGACCCCAAGTGCACTGCTACCCAATGGACTGATCTATCGATGCTCTGTTCTGGAGAATGATGAAATCAAGAGACAGATTCAAGATCTGTTGCAAAAAGGTCACATCCGGCCGAGTTCATCACCCTGTGGGAGCCTGATCATGTTGGTACATAATAAGGATGGGACTTGGAGACTTTGTATTGACTATCAAGTGCTGAACAAGATCACTGTTCGGAATAAGTACCCGATCCCACGGATTGATGACCTTCTGGACCAACTCAAAGGGGTGAAATATTTCAGCAAGATCGACTTGAAGTTTGGGTATCACCAGGTACCAATCAAACCCTTTGATGTGTGGAAGACTGCCTTCAAAGCCAAGGAGGGCCTTTTTGAATGGTTGGTCATGCATTTCGGGTTGAAAAATTCTCCCACAACCTTCATGAGGTTGATGGACGATATCTTGCGGCCATTCACCAACTCATTTGTAGTGGTGTACTTGGATGACATTATTATCTTCAACTGGACTTGGGAAGAGCACCTCCACCACATCTGACAAGTCCTCCAAAAGTTGCGACAACACAAGTTGTGTGCTAATTTGGAGAAGTGCACTTTTGGCATGACCCAGGTTCAATATCTAGGATACATTATTGATGAAAGGGGGGTGCATGTGGATCCAACCAAGATCCAATTCATTCAGGATTGGCTAGACCCAACCACTCTAACAGATCTTCCCAAATTTTTGTGTCTTGCTAATTTCTACTATAGGTTCGTGTTGGGAGACTCTCATATCACTTCGCCCTTGAGTCAAGTAACCAAGGGAGGAGCGAAAGAAAAATTCTTTTGGTTGGAATCTCAATAGAATGCATTCATAGAATTGAAACATTGCCTCTATTCTGCCCCAATGCTCACATTACCAGACTTGCAACAACCATTTGAAATCGAGACGAATGCCTCTAACTAGGCTATTTGGGAAGTTCTTACTCAATAGGGGCATCCGATGGCATATCAAAATGATATTTTTTCTGACACAATCTGCAAGTATCCCACTTATGACAAAGAAATGTATTCCATTGTGCAGGATTGTTGAAAATGGAAGAATTACATTTTGGGGAAGGAAACAATCATCCACACAGACCACCAACCCCTGCAGTTCATACAAACACAAGGGAATTTGTAGAACGATTTCCATCAGAAGTGGTCCACATATCTGCAACAATTTCATTTGAACATCAAGTACAAGAAGGGTAGCACCAATAATGTTGCAGATTGCCTCAGTTGACCACCGATTGTAATGCTAACCACCATTCTCAACTCTTGTGGGCACGAGACTTATGATTGGCTGCTTCTCTACAAGAGCGATCCAAAATTCGGTCACATAGACAAGGCACTCTTTGGGGGTATGCAAGTTCCAAAATTTCGCCTCCATGATGCAATGTTATGTCACCTAGGACACCTTTGTGTTCCTTCAAGCGAGCATGCCAAGATGATATGGGAAGCACACTACAGTCGAGTCCTTGGGAATTTCTGGGTCGAATAAATAGTGGCAGTACTGAAGAATTATTTCTATTTCCTGAACCTTCGACAAGATGTCGGGAAGTACATCAAATCCTGCATTGCTTGCATCATTTCCAAACCAACCATCAAGAAGCAAGGCCTCTATACTTTTCTACCTACCCCTAGTCAATCTTGGGAATACATCTCCATGGATTACATGTCGGGCCTTCCTTCTGCTAAGCATGGAAACAACCGTGTTTTCGTGGTCATCGACAGATTCTCAAAGATGGCCATTATGGTAGCCTGCAAGAAGAATATCACAGCAGAAGCCACTGCTAAAATCTTCTTTGAATGAGTGTAGGTGCACTTGGGATCCCACAGTCTATCATCTTAGATCGGGAGAGAATTTTCCTTAGAAAAATTTGGTCTAGCCTCTAGTTAATGCTGGACACCAAGCTCACCAATTCCACAGCTTTCCATCCCCAAACGGATGGCCAGACAGAGGTCATCAATAGGATGATTGTACACATTCTTCGTATGTAAAATTCAAAGCATCCACACACATGGGATGAGATCCTCCCCTATGTACAACACAGTTATAATCGAGCTCTCCACAACTCAACCAACGACATCCCCTTTTAGGTGGGCTTGGGATTCCATCCACTATGTCCCATTGACGTAGCCATGCCATTGGTGGCTACTCAGGTCGATTCGACTGAAATCGACTCATGTCCAGTCTGAAGCTAAAAAAGCGAACAACTTCATCGAGCGCATTTAGCACATCTGCCAACAGTTTCATGACATATTGGACAGAGCCAGTGCTAAGTACAAGCAACATCATGATCAACATTGGGTGCCACATAACTTCCAGTTCGGTGACAAAGTCTGGCTACATTTGCAAAAGGAGCGCCTCACTAGACCCCACCGCAATCTTTGCTTGCTCCAATATGGGTCATACACCATCACCAAGGCAATAGGGAATGATTCCTTTGAGCTCAATATTCCACCATTCCTTGGTTTGCACCCAGTATTCAATGTGGACCACCTTCATCCCTACTTCCCACCTATGTTGGACACCTATGACATTGCATAACAACTCACACCAAGAGAGTTAAACCCAGAATGCATGGAACAAGCCACCACATATTGTATCATGGACATGAAAATCAATAACACTCGCCAACAGAATATCCAATTGTATCGGGTTGTCAAAGCTGGCCAACTCCTGCACCAAGGCAAGTGGTTCACCAGGGACCAAGTTCAACAGAAGTTTCCTCATCTCATGGAGGAACTCAACGCAATGGGGACCATTGATTCCTAAGAGGGGAAGGAATGTTCCAGGTGGATATTAGTGGCCACCTACTTATTTCACTTGGGGCCCCACCATTGTCTCTTTCATTTTTTCAGTTTTGGCACAACTTACTATTTTTAGCAGTTTTTCGGGTCCTGATTTTCCGGAGCCATTTTGAGGCCCTAAATGGCGTTTTTTGGGCATCGTTTTTCCAATTAATCTAATTCCGCTCCGAAATATACATTCACATTCTACATTTGTATTCCTCGGATAGATATTTCTAATGATGTATCATGTGCGGAAAACGGAGATAGTTTGCCAAAATTACGACCCTGATAGGGCCCATATTCTGGTGTTTCACCTCCTAGGGTTATTTTTTTTGATGTTAGGGTTTTCCATTATTTCTAAATAATATATAGGCCTTTGAGCCTCATTGCAAGATAGATTTCAGAGGCCTGTAGCCGCCACATCTCTTCTAAGAGATAAGCTACCAGTGCCCTAGCTAGTTTATTTCCATTCTGTCTGTAAGCAAATTGCAGTTCTTTGATATTAATTAAATGAAGTGTTATTTCTGTTGCATCTTTGTATTTATGGTTATATGTGTACTCTATTTCTTTCTTGCATAAATCTGGATCATGAACTATGGCCCTCATACTTTTAGACACAATCCTCTTTAGTTTCAAGAGGAGGTGAAATTAATCATTACCAAAACTGGAATATATGGATTAAAGGATCTCCAATCTTCATTTAGGAGTAGAAAATACACCTTACAAAATGGGGCTTCAAAGGATTGGATAAAATATCTTACTCACAACTAGCCAAATAATAGAAGAGGCCAACGAAAATCTAAATTTAATCCAAGCTAGAATAGAGTCGGAATAGATTATCAATTCCCTATTTCTAGAGGTAAAAGAGACATTCCAATCATAAAAGGAAGCTCTCGGAAAGGAAGAGACCACTTGAAGAATCAAATCTAGGACTATTTGGCTAGATAAAAGAGATCATAACATAACCTATTTTTACAAACAACCATGGGCCAAATGTGGAGAAATGACATCTAGGAAATCAAGAACACCAATGGGTTTACTATCAATAATTTTGAAGAAATGAAAAAATAACAATTAACCATTTCAAAGATATTTAGACAAACAAGGAAGGAGTTTCCCTCAAGGAAACAATGGAGATGTTGGAAAGCATCCCCATAACAATATCACTATAAGATAATGAATGCTTAATTTAGGTACCAAAATAATAAAAAATCAAACAAAGTATATGGGAGATGAATCAGAAAAATCACTAAGGTTGGATGGTTTCTCTGTCCATTTCTACAATGATTTTTTAGCACATCATCAAATTTTACCTTCTAATAAAACTCAAGTATGTGCAAGAACCCTTATGAAATGGGGGAAGCTATGAATTGTATCCTCTTAGATCCCATTCCAAAGGAAAATAAACCTTCCTATTTTTCAAGATCTAGGCCTATATCACTACACAATGTTTCATATAAAAAAATGACAAAATAATCATCAATAATTTGAAACATTTACTAAATCAACTTGGAATATGAAGGGAACTTCTTGGAAAATAGGAAAATAATGAACAACATAGTTCTTATGAACGAAGAAATTCACTCCATAAAATTCAGAAAGGGCAAAGACATAGTAGTTAAGATCAACTTAGCTAATTATTTCAACTAATTTCAACACTCCCTCCTTTTAACCATTCTAAAAATATGGGTTCTGCCTCCAATTTCATGTGTTGGATCTCCTCCTATATCGTTTTTCTTTGTATCTTACCTTTGGTTAATGAATGAGCATCCTCATTCCTCGAAGCCACTAGAGGGATTCAATTAATCTTCCATATCTCCCTTATTTTGTACATTATAATCATAGACTCGCCTATCGGGAATATTGTTTCCATTGATGTTAAAGATACACAGAGACTACAAATTTCCAATATAAATATTGGAAAATGAAGATTGTTGGAAATATTATTTTTGGAATTTTGATGCCCAATAAGGATACCCTATATTTGAAGGAATTTTTACTCTAATTTCCTATCTCAAATTGGAGTATAGGATATAGGGTTAGAAATTTTATTCAAAGACTTTTCCAATGGTATATGGCACTCTCTCTAAATCCATAATAATGAGAATATATGAAAGATATTATATGCACTCAAACAAAGTAAAAGCAAGCCAATCCATCCAATTTTACAAGTTGGCCCCATAAGTGAATGTAGAAACACTTTAAATAAAGGATAGATGAGTTGCTTTGAATTTTATCCAAGCAATAATATATCTAAGGTGCACAGGAGGAGTTGACGAATATTTTTGGGGTGATTCTTAAAGTTTAAAGGTTGAAGAAAAAATATGATTTATGGGGTGAATGGTTCATCTTGTAATTTTCCTTATATTTTTTCTTCTCGGATGTTTCATACTGTGAAACTTGTAATATACAAATAGAATGTATTCATGTACCTGTGGTTAAAATTTCGTACCTTGGTTTTCTATACTTTCAAAGATAAAAGAGATATGCTTTGAGAAATTCAGGCTTCCTAAATTCTCATGAAATCATATTCAAACATGTTAGCTAGGTATTTTCAATATAAATTTATTTATGTGATATTTTAGACTATGAAATGTTGAGGATACAAAGGACATATGTCAAGGTGGCTATGGTATAAAATTCGGACCTTGTTTAGCTATTAGTTAGGAGATATGATCAAAATAAGTTAATGTTCTTGAATGATCCTAGAACATGTTTCAAAGAGGATAGCTTTGAAAATTTTCTATAATTTTATTTCTATGTTTTAAACTATGAAATATGGAGGGGGATATAGAAGAAATATCAAGGTACTTTTGGAGAAATTTTATAACCTCTTTCACTATAATTGTGACAATCCCTCTTGTTAAACTATCTTGTAAACATTGTTACAAATTGTAAACCCACTCAAATTATATAAAATTATATAAAATTATTGGGCTAAGAAGGAAACAAATTTAGAGTCTATGGAGCAGAGGGAGAGGATTTATCCTAGGGATTGAGCTTAATTTTAAATCTAGATAAAGTATTGTATGATCAAAATACTACATACATGCATTTACACCTGCGTATGGGATATACGACTGACAAGGGAGACAACATGCATGGAAAACTAGGAAATAAAATATTGGTTATGGGGCACTGTTGAATAAGGGGAGAGATTGTAGAGGAATAAAAAGGTAGCATGTGGGCTAAAATAAGAAGGAAAAACCAACACCTACGACCATGGAAATCAACTCTAGTCAAGCACACCTTCGAGCAAGTGAGTTAGGGAAGAAAAAGGGGACACTACAATGGGAAAAAGGACTCTATATAAACATTAAGAGGAGGCATCATGGTGGAAGCATCATAGGAGAGAAAGTCCTCTGGAATTCCCATGTAGATCCACATATGGTTGGTGTGAGGATCCCTTAACCATTTCCTTTTATAGGCTCTAAATATGGATCAAGGGTGGTTATCTGCAAGAAATATTGCAGTGCAGATTAGCATATGGTTGGGAAAAGAGTTGAAGCCCCAATCTCAGTTGAAAATCATATAAATGGAAGATAATTTGTGTTGAGCCTATATTTTTTCCATTTTTTACAACACTTCTAAGGCTTTTCTTTCCCCTTCATAACTCTTTTTGATCTCCAGTTACCCTCTTTTTGCCATTTAATACCTCGTTTTGACTAGAAGGGTGTTGTGGCCTCGAAGATATGAAAATGACTCCAGATGTATAATTTTGTTTTATTCTTAAGTATTTTGAGGTTAAATGCTACCTAATTAACTTATCTACAACTTTTAGGGTATTAATTGAATTTCATGCAGACCAACTGTATTTTAGGGCAGTTCTGCGATTTCCTGCAGAGGATCAGTGATTTCCTGTAGAAGCGTCGATTTCCTGTAGAGACTACGATGGTTAGGTATGTTCTGGTCAGCCATAAAAATAATAAGAACATGGGTTTTTCTAGAAAATCCATCTACATGGATGCTATCCTATTGGTTGCTCCAAAATAGCCTTCGAAACTACCCAGATCATTATTCCTTTCATCTCCAGTCGAATTAGGAAAAAAAATTCAGCGATCAAAAAAATTTATTTTGATCCATGCTTTCAGTCATGGAGAAAACCCAGGATGTCGATTTACTATATTTTCCAGTTTTTTTCATAAAACAATTGTAATATTTTAATTTTTTCTTAATTTGGGAAAATTCTCTACCCACGCACTTGTATAAAGAAAATTACATTTGATTTGTAAGGGGATGTCGGATGTTTCAGACTTTTGTAATGCTATAATCATTTTCCATATAAATATAAAGTTTGATGTTCTGTTGATATTTCTTTTTAATCTCCTTTACTAGTTAAGGGGTTGTGAGTAAGGGAGGGCCCCCTTTACTCGCAACTCCAAGTAGTTGTGGATTTGTATTCATTAATTTTTCTTTTATGTATTAGCAGAAATTATCTACACAGTTCCAAATTCTCTTTACTTTTTATAACATCAAATGTTTAATGATCAATAGTAGAGTTTATTTCATGAATCTGTTTTAGTTATGCATTTCTTGTTTCAATGTACATTGTGAATGATTGGGAATGAGTTAGTTTAATTGTTGTTGATTGATCATATATATTTTCTTGACTTGCATCAACAATCTTAAGTGTTGTAGAGGGATGATTGATCCACTCCATAGTATTTGCTACTAAGTGGTGAGAGAGAGAAGAGATATTAGGAATTGTGTGTGGAATTCATGCACTAAAGTGTGAACCTGCATATATTTTTCATTGCACCTTGCAATATTATGATTACCCTGGGTTGATAATTAATGTGTGTCAAATTATAAAGTTATCATTTGCCCAAAAAAAATTTGTTGTTGTCGGGGAGGTGCTAAGGGTCGATACTGAAAGTTTTTTAGTGTGATTTCTTTTTAAAATTTTAGGAAAGGGGGAGTCGAAGTGGTAAGAGGTGGGGCAAGGCCTATGCACCTGAGGAGATTAGAATTCACCAAATCCATGTCCAGATTGTTTGGTAAGTAGAATTTTTGAATTTTTCTGCATAATGTATGAATAAGAATAAGGGCCAATATACTAGAACAATATTTTCAAATGTTTCTAGTGGTGGTGTGAGCACCACTTCGTCCACTAATAAACTGGCAGGGAAATTGAAGAAATGGAATTCTGTAAATAACAAGGAAAAGGAGACAGAGGAATCTGAACCAAATATTTGTAGTTCTGAAAAAAGTTTGATAGTTGATCTTGATCAGATCAACACTCCTACAACAGATTCTTATGTCATAGAATCTTTTGTTGTTGCTCATTTAGAATCTCCTCTTACTGTGAGGACAACATCTTTACTCTGTGGTCATCCTAAATAATAATTCCTCGTCAATCCTATTCAAGAACCAGATTTCCAGATCATTGACTCTGAAGGATCTATAGATTACGAGGGTCCCACTCTCTCCTGGTCCGATATGGCCCATCTAGCAGGGACTGATACTACTACAGATGGGAGCTATCATGACAAGGAAGAGGAATTATCTAAATTCAAATTTCCTATCATAGAATCTATTGGAACCAGTCAGATGAAAAACATTCCTCCCTCTGCCTTACCAATTTTTTGTGGTACCTCAAGTGAAGATCCAGATGCATTCTTATTTGAGTTTGATGTATTGTGTAGGAGCTACGATTATGTTTCAAATGCTCAAAAGTTAAAGTTGTTTCCTGCCACATTAAAAGGTGCATCTCTCAGATGGTTTATGGGATTGAGTGCAAATTCCATTTCAACATGGGATGACATGAGGAAGACATTTTTGAAATAGTATCAGGATTATTCTAAATCTAGGTACATTAGAGAGGAAATATTTGGCATGTCCTAGAATGAGGGGGAAAGCCTAGAGGACCTCGTGGAAATATTTCGGTACAATCTGCAAAGATCCAAGATGAACCAACTAAGAAAGGAAACCTTGAGGACAATTTTTCTAAGGGCAATAAAACCAAAATTTTTAGAGGTTTTGAACCTGATGGGAACAGGTGATATATCAAAATTGAGTTATGATGATGTGTGCGAGTTGTGTCAATGGTATTCAAGGAGGAATTCTAAGGTTGGGAGAGGACCAAGGGATACTTCTTCCAGGATCATTAAGCCAGTTGCTGGGGCTGGGGTAAACAGAGCTGTAATGGGTAATTTATTTGAATTTTTTAAGAAAAATATTCTTAGTATTTTGACCTCATAGTTAGGTATCTTTCAGGCTAAGAAGAAATAGGAGGAAGTGGAAAAGGCCTTAGTTATTTTCTACTCCAAATGCAGGAAGAAACATCCCTTGAGGGAGTGTCCTGCAAACAACATAGAGGTATGTAAACTCTGTGAAGCTAATCATTCTACTGATAAATGTCCTTCTCTTCTAGAGGTTAAAGCAACATACTTAGAAGATCAAGAAGTTTTTGGTACACTTTATGCAATGGCACCTCAAAGGCCATGGCAACCACATCCTGCAAGTATGTCACAACAAAATTTTCAATTTCCTTATACCCAGAATTAGATGTGTAATATTACAATGCCCTAGTAGCCTTGGCCACCATAAAAACCTTGGCAGGGGAATTTTCCTTACCCTGTTGCACCAAATTACCCGGCTCAAAGATTTTATTCACCACAACCCATGCCACAACAAATGGTTCGGCCACAACCACAACTTCAATTACCTGCCCCACCAAATCAACCACGTCTCACACAACTTCCTGCCAAGCTAGTATCCAATCCTAATAATAAAGTAGTTCAACATACTCAAAAAATTGGAGAGGTCGCTTATCCTACTTATCCCACTTATCCTACCTATTATATCACACCTCATCCTCTATATTAAATTTATGTACCTTTGTTGCAGGAATTTCCTCCGTCTCTGTAGGAAATTAAACTTAGGTAAGGAAAAGTGGTGAACCAACCAAAAAAAATTGATGATATTATAGAGGAATATACCCCTGATACACCTGAAACAAAAAAAATACAATGAATACTAGAACAAAACATTTTAAATTCACAACAACCTTCCTCATCTCAAATTGTCTAGCCTCCTTTTCCAGAGAGGTTGGAGATGAAATAAATAATGAAACAACCCGAATTTGATCTAGTGTTAGAACTGAAAAATGTATGCATCAAGATTCCTTTACTGCAAGCAATCAAGGACATTCCAATTTGGACTAGAACAGTTAGGGAACTATGCACCAAAAATCTAGGGAGACAAAAGAAAGAATTCTCTACAATCCAAATAGGCAGAAAAATTGCAAGCCTTATTTCTACTGTATTTGCCACTGAAAAATATGCAAACCCTGAAATACCTATGGTTACTACCTTCATCAATGGATATCCAATCAGAAATAATTTAATTGATTTAGGTGAAACCATTAATGTAATGACGATGGAAACATTGTCCCATATAGGATCCTTTAACTTGATTCCTACCCCTACTGTGTTAGAATTATCAAATAGATCTAAGGTCGAGCCATAAGGTGTATTGGAAGACATTGTCATTTCATTATATTCTTGGGAATATCATGTATTTTTTTATGTTCTTCAGCCTAATACTAGTTTGGGAGGGCACCCTTTGATCTTGGGGAGACCTTGGTTGGCCACAACGAATGCCTTCATTGGGTGTAGGTCAGGAAACATGACCATCACTCATGGGGCTGAAACTAAATACATCAATATATATCCCCCTGCTAAGCCCCTCCTAAAATCATAAAATACCCCTTGGGTTGATGAAGAACATAACTCATAAATTATCCACCCAATGTTGAAAATAGCCCTAGCTACGGGCCTTAAAGAAAGAACTGATGGAAATCTAATTAATTTTTATATTTCAAATCTTGATTTTTCTTAGCATTCAGAAGGATAGTCAAGTCATGAGACAGATGTCATTGTTGATCTACTAGAGCAGAAATTCCAAGAGTATATTACAAAAACTGAATTAAATTCAACCCTTCTATCCGTATTTCCTGCATATTCAATGACTAAATGTTGAGGCAAGGTAATTGAGATATTTCCCAGAAAAAATTTAAATATCAATTATTCCTTAACTCATGAACAAGAAAATAAATTAAGTCAGACATTGAAAGAATTTTCTGACATATTTTCTTGGTAACATATGGATATGAGGGATATTCACCCAAACACTTTCATTCATCATATTTATATAGAAGGAAATGCCAAGCCCATGAGGCAACCATAGAGAAGAATCAATCCTCCCTTAAGAGAAATTGTAAAAGATGAACTTCAGAAGCTATTAAGCATAGGGTTTATTTATCCTATTTTAGACAGCCAGTGGGTATCTCCATTTGGTTATCATCCCTAAGAAGAATGGAAAATGGTGAGTATATGTAGATTATAGGGAACTAAATAAAGCCACATTAAAATACCATTTCCCCTTGCCTTTTATAGATCAATTTTTGGAAACCTTGGCAGGAAAGAAGTAATTTTCTTTCTTAGATGGCTTCAACGGGTACAATAAAATCCGAATAGCTCCAAAGGACCAAGATAAAACAACATTCACATGCCCATGGGGTACTTATGCATACAAGGTATTACCATTTGGTATATGCAATGCATCAACTATATTTCAAAGGGAGATACTTGGTATTTTCTCTGATCTTTTACATGATTGCGTAGAAGTTTAAACACATGATTTCACAGTAATGGGTGATAACTTTGAAGAGTATTTACTTAATCTTAGAAAGGTTTTGTAAATATGTAGAGAGACTAATATTTCATTAAGAAATGAAAATTGTTTTATGATCATGACTAAAGGACGGTTTTGGGTCTTCATGTTTCTGTTATAGGAATCAAAGTTGATCCAGAAAAGATCAAAGTGATTGTTAAGATGCCTCCACCAACCAGCCAAATGGGAATATGAATTTTCCTTGGACACTCAGGTTACTATAAAAGGTTTATTAAAAATTTTACCAAGGTAGCCTCACCATTGTTAAAACTATTGACAAAAGAATATGAATTTCGTTGGAATGATGAATGTCGAACTGCATTTGACACACTAAAGGATAAGATTTCCTCAACACCTGTTTTAAGAGGACCAAATTGTAAATTTCCATTTCATATTTCCGCTAATGCCTCTGATTCATCTATAGGAGTAGTATTGGGTGAAAAGGAAAATCTCATAACCCATGCTATTTATTTTGTTAGTAAAAAATTAACTCTTGTTGAATTAAATTATACTAAAATTGAGAAAGAATTCCTTTATGTGATTTACATTATTAATAAGTTTATAAATTACATCACTAGCTATGAAGTTTTTTTACATACCGATCATTCTGCTATTCTATATCTCATGAATAAACCAATTACTAATGGAAGGATTACTAGATGGATTTTGATGTTGTAGGAATTTTACATCGCAGTATTGGATAGGTCGGGAAAAGAGAATAAGGTAGTTGATTTCCTTTCTAGGCTCAACCATGAAGGTGAGGATGTTCCCGTTAATGATAGCTTTCCAGATGAGAATTTTTTCACCATTTCTGTCAAATCACCTTGGTTTGCATATATGGCCAATTATCTTGCTACAGGAAAGTTACCACCTTACTTCTCATCTAATCAGAAAAATATAATTATTATAAAAAGTGTTGATTACTCTTGGATAAAAGGAGACCTCTTTTTCACTGGACCTGATTTTATTATTCACGGGTGTGTCAGAGAGGATGATATATATGATTTCTTGAGAGCTTGAAATGATGAACCCTATGGAGGATATTTTGAAAACAAGCAGATAACCTATAAGATCCTCCGCTTAGGTTACTATTGGCCAAGTATTTTCAAGTATGCAAAGGAGTATGTTCATAAATGTGATAGCTTCCAAAGAATAGGGCGACCCGTTCAAGCGGATGAAATTCCTTTGCAACCACAAGTTCTCATATTACCATTTGAGAGGCGGGCTCTTGAATTTTTAGGCCCCATTAATACCATTTCCAAAGGTAATAAGTATATTTTAGTTTGTACTGATTATGTTACGAAGTGGGTGGAAGCAAGAGAAGTACCCAGAGCCACGGAGAAAGCAGTGGTAGATTTTCCTTTTTATTATATTTTTGGAAGATTTGGGGTACCAAGGGAAATTATTACTAACCAGGGTACTCAGTTTGTATCAAATATTGTGCAAGGAATTGCGCAGAAATATCATATCACTCATTGGAAGTTCACTCCATATGATCCAAAGGCCAATGGGCAGGTGGAATCAACAAATAAGATGTTGGAGACAATCCTGACTAAGACAGTGCAATCACATAAAAAGGATTGGTATCATCGACTTCTCGAGGCCTTATGTGCCTATAGAATCACATGGAGAAACACTACTAACTTCTCTTTGTATGAGTTGGTGTATGAAAAAAAAATTATTGCCAATTGAATTTTAGATCACAACTTTTAAAATGGTAGCAGATTTGGGCATATATCTCACTAAGGCACAACAGCAAAGGATCCTACAACTTAATGAACTATATTATATTAGGCAGGATGCTTTGTAGCATACTAAACTGATCTAGCAACAAAGGGCTAAATGGCATGATGGATACATTAAGAAGAAGCAATTCAAAGAAGGAGACGGGGCATTGATGTTCAATTCAAAATTTAAGAATTTTAAAGGCAACTTAAACATGCACTGGCTTGGTCCCTATGAAATTGAGAAAGTATTTGATAATATATCTATTCAATTCAAAAAAATAGATGATGAAAATTTCACCTTCTTGGTAAATGAGCATAGACTCAAGTTGTATCAGAGGCCCCAGTCTAAGGAGGAATTTTTGGAAGAGATTGTGGAGAAGAAAGAGTTAGAAATGGTGGGAAAGGAGGTTATTCCTTTCACCACCTCTTCTTGATTTTATGCCATAATAAATTGAGATTACTATGTTCCTTCTCGTGCTCAGTAAACCATGAGAGGATTTTTTATTGGATATATCACTTTTCCAGCTCCAGTAGCCTAATTACGGAAAAGGAATCCAATTGGAGTTTTATTTTTCAGTATTTCAGACTCTCTAAAATTGAAATATGGCGAGCATGAACTACTTTGGGATTGTTAAAATCACAGGATAGTAGATCCTTAGGGGTCTCCAAATAATTTGTGTTTTTAAATCTTTGATTTTCTCGCATTGGACTGATGTGGGATCTCTTAAGGCCCTCCTTCTAACAATATTGACCCATCGACATCAACACATTATCTGGGTACAAGATCAAAGATATGTGATGCCTTGAAGCCTTTATACATCAATTACAGTCTATCTCACCTGCAGAAATGGAGATTCATCAAGGCTCCTTGAATTTTTTATCCTACAAGGGGTTAAACAACAACTTATCTATTCACACCTGCTGGGATGCATCAGCTGTACCTTGGTCCTCACTTTCATTATTGGTGATTGACCTCGTGTTGCTTAATAGTTGATCTTAATGACTGGTAATTAAATGAGATCACTCCACATTTGAATTTGACACCTTTATTCATGTGGCAGTGAATTGTATAAGGATAGGGAAAGATGGAGTTCAATATTTTTCCTGTAGACAGATCAAGACCAATTAGAAATAAATGAGGCAGCAACTTATAACAACGATAATTGAAGGAAATTTTCATTATCATTTTGTTAGAAATATAGTGTGATATCTTCATAGACATTTTTTTTATTTCCTACAGAAGTCACGAATGCGTGTAGAAGGATTTCCTGCAACAGAGTATCGGTTGTTGTACTCCCGATATACTATTCAAATAGTTCCAGTAGAACATCTCTTCAAGGATCTGACACACATTATTTTGATTACTGAAGTCCTCAAAGTTAATCAAAACCATGAGATTTCATGATCCCATACATGATATTGGTATCAAAGTGGCTCATCATTGCAAGGAAAGGGCATGCATCATCTTCAAGTACCGAATGGTCGGACAATAAGTTGAAAATGTACGTTTTACATCAAGTACTTGAGGTAAAAATTAATGTTATGAGTTTTTTAAATTTTCATCATTACGAGTCATAATAATCCTTACTTAATAAGACGATTATGAGTTGTTTTATGCCATAATATGATTTCAAATTCCCGATAATTACCTTTATGTGTACGATGGTCATGTCTCTAATGCAAATTTTGCAGAACGGATCATGATTGTAATCATGATCACGTTCTGCGTCATACTGTCTCGCCTTATTACATCGTTCCTTTTGTGATTAATCAATTTTCACTCTATCAATTTTGAAATACCCTGCATAGCCTTGAAGGACGTTGAAAGGCTGAATTGAGCTCTACTCTCCCCTACTCTTGGTGTCTATCAAACATGCAGTTGACCATCTGATTTGAACCGCAGGGTCCAACATTGTTGGAAACATATCCACGTAGCAAGAAGAGTTTTGAGAAGGCAGGGTGGCTATTGTTCTTTATAAATTTCGGCGGGCATAATTCCAAAGTGACCAAGTCCTTTGCCATGAATTTGAATGGAGATTAGGTACAGGTGGGCAACATAAATTTTAAATTGATTGAAGATTTGGTGGCTCAATCTTGTGATATTCCACGAGAAGGAGAATGTTGGTTCAAAAGCCAACGATTTAACAAGGAAATTTTTGCACCTTTCTTGAGGAAGGAGCATGCAAAGACAGACTAGGGCAAAGGGATTCTGAAATTTTATCTTCGAAGTAAGTATTAATGTCTTATTTTTCTCTTGTAGAAACATATTTCCTGTGAGGGTAAATTTGGATTGGCTTTTCTGTTTCATGTTCGGCTCCTTAGTCATTTTCAGGATAAACCCCTGAACCTACGATATTACTTGAGGATGTCTTTATTGAAAATGGCCACTTCCCCTCAGGAGAGGGTGAAAAGCATAGAGGAAAACCTCTACCACCATGGCCTTGTCAAAATTATTATGATAGAGGTTTTAAGGAAGTAGAAAAAGACTTGGGAATAATTTTTAGTGGAAAATTATTTTGTGGATGACAAGGAAGTGCCCGATTTACCAGAGATCGGGGAGGAAAAACCAAAAGAGAGACCAAATAAGAAACTTCGAACTCATGACCATTGAAAAGAATAAGGTATGAAAGAAGAGGATGTCATGGTGATTAGGGAGAATATGGGAAAGAGGTCAAAGACATTTCTGGGCGCCACTCCTCCTGTCAAGAATTTGCCTAGAAACTAGGTTGCTAAGTCAGTTACGAAGGAAAGTGAAGAGGAGGGGTTACAACAGAAAAATACTAGACGAAAGGTTAAGAAACCCATGGAAGTATACAGGGGGAAGAAAATACAGGATGAAATGACTAATTTCATTAATAATGAGGATGCCATGTCCTTTCAAACCCAATAGTTTCATGAAAGCGTAGATAAAACAGTGGAAGACTATCAATAATGAGAGGAACATATTCTTCATCATTCCACTCAAGGAAAAAAAGGAGATGAAGGAAATTCCATGAAAAAATAGTCACGTAAGGAGCTGAAAGAGATTGTAACTGAGCTTACCGTGTATGTAAGAGTTATTCAGAGGGAGAATGAGACTCTGAAAGAAAACATATTGTGCCTTCAAAAGGAATTGGATGAACAGAAGACAAAGCATCAGAAGAAGTGCAGAATAATTAAAAATAACCAGGCCCAAATAAACCATTTGCAAAAGAAGAATGCGGAATACAAGAACATGACTCAAAAGTTTGAGTCTAGCATAGCACAATTGGATCATCTGGCTACAGTGGATGCATCACAAGGTGAAAAATAAATTTTCTTTTTGGAGCTACAACAGTTTTTCTTGCATAGGGACATGCAAGATGCTAGGTGTGGGGGAGATGTTGAGCCTAGATTTTGGCCATTTTTGACAACACTTTTAAGGCTTTTCTTTCCCCTTCATAACTCTTTTTGATCTCCAATTACACTATTTTTTCCATTTAATACCTCATTTTGACTAGAAGGGTGTTGTGGACTCTAAGGTCAGTGGGGATGATACTAGACCTTCTCTAGTAGTTCATTCATGTATATGTTTCTTACCTTCATTCTTCACCAGGAACCATCCTTCCAAGAAGCATTAAGGCAATTTTAGAAAATTAAGGCCACCTGCATCAAAGTCATAGATCTGAATTCTGATGATCAATTTTTCTGTTGCGATCTCGCCAAGATTTAGGATCCTCTCCTCCTCTCCAAATTCTCCGACAGTTCACTATGAAAATGAATTGGATTTGGGGGCAATAAGCCATTTTATATGAAAGACCCTAGTTTTTCTATCACCCATTGTGACTAAACCTTAGCTCGATTTGATGAATCAACAACATCATTGGAAATATTTCACCGAGATATATAATGGATCTCTTTTTTTTTTTTGGAAATTTGACACTTCACCGAGAAGCCTTTTTTTCCATGAGGTTTCACTTTGTCACCAATTAAAATCAAATTTCTTCATATGAGCCCCATGTACTATGGTACCACTTTACCTTTTCACTTTTTGACTCATGTGTTGGTTTTCATCATGAATAACCATTATTTACTCATGTTTTTATATTCCCCTCCGAGCCTCCCCCATGTGGAAACATGATCGAGTCACCCTTGTTCAGAGCATCCAAGATGAGTCACCCTTTCATTCATGGAATCTCTTTTGAGTCCCATTGAGTCTATTTATAATGTTCCATCTATATTTGCATCACATTCATCCCATTTTTCTCATATTTTTCCTCCAGCTATACTGGTATGTCTCTAAAAATATTTCTTCTAAGTAATAGACCATCCCCTCAAGAATCAAGTCAGTAGTTTCCAAGTCAACCATGCATATCCTACTCTGAAAAGGGAATTCATCAGTCTGCCTCTCATCTTGTATCCTTTCATCATCACCCCTAGGGTTAGTCCATCAGTCACATTACTATGATTCCTTATTGTCTCTACTCTGACAAACCCTCTTCTGTCAACTTCAACACATTTATTCTAGGAGAATGTTCTAGAGGGCAGTGTACCTTGGTTCCAACCTTCATCATTTTCTAGTGCCTTGGATCAAGAAAAGGGAACCATCATAACCATTTTACTTGGTCATTTCTGGCATGCTCAACTAAAAATCATTATCGCATGATCGTGAATAATATACTAGATGGTCAAGTGATCCAACATATTGTATTAGTATTCTCTAGGTGTGTGTGAGATTTTCCAGACCTCATGAGGGGGTGACCCTTCAGGTACCCCCCACATGCCTGGATGACAACATATTATGATGCAGCTTCGTAGATTTGACTAATTCGTCTTCAACTGCTTGCAACACCCAAAATATGCATGTCTCCTTCACATGGTCCATTCAAATATTTAGAGCCCTTTTTTGTTCAGCAAGGCTTCTTTGATTATGATCCCCCCCTCACCATTTCATCTTTATGCTAATTGTGTCTCATGTAATTATATCAGCATACGTTATTGTATTCAATCATGGCCTCTGTTTTCCAGACACATTATGTATATGGGACTCATTGTATTATTGTATCATTTTGGCCCATTGATATTAGCATATCAAGTGTCATGTACTTTGTATCTCACTACCACATTAGTGGTCACACCATTATTATTTGTACTTAGTTATCTCGATGGATATGGGTATGCCTCCCCCACCTCATTTGAGATCTTATACTAAAAAATAAAAGGAGACTTATATTAGTTTAGTAGGTCTCACCCCCTCCATTCTTTTGTCCTTCCTTGCATTTCTTCAGTTACCTCTTTATTTCTCTTTGAATCTTCTTTGGTGTCTTGTGGAAGTGTAACCTACAATGTATTTAGGTCATATGATTTTATCTTGACACTCGTACTTTGCGGGGGGGGGCAATATATTATCACCTAAAAAATGAGTACCTATCCATTTCTAACTAGGTGGCTCGAAATACACCATTTAGGATTGATTTTACCATATTAAAATCACTTTCACCGTAGGAAATGATTTAGTAAACAATTTTTATTAAATTATTTATGATTAAAATAAAAAAACGCCATGAGAATAATCGAATAAATCATTATTTATTTAATTTTCTCTGGGATTAATTATTAAATAATTATTTGATAATTATTTCTTGTCACATTTGACTTGACTAAAGCGCCTTGGAATAATTAAATAAATCATTATTTATTTATAATTCCTTAATTTTATTTTTGGAATAATTGTTAAATCACTATTTAATCATTATTTAGAATTCGCACCTTTCTTAATCCTCTCAAAGTAATTAATAAATAATTTTATTTGTTAATTACTTCAACCATTTTCTAAATAAAGATATTTGACCAATATTGTCTTCTCACATTTCAGTTCCATTTTTATTTTTGGGTTTTATCTATATTGAGAGAGAAAAAATATTGTTGAAACACATGGACATTAAAATACCCATTCCAAAAAGGGGGATCTGCAGATCCATTTTATAAACCTCCTTCACCAGGTGTTTTCTAATAAAAATTTTATTCATTTAAAGTCTTCTTCTACTGAGTTATTGAATTAGTTATTTATTGATGTTATATGTTTTGGGTTGCATATGATATTTTTGCTTCAAGTTTTCTTATTTTGTCATTGTGATTTTGAAGCGTAAATAAACATATCTTGTTGTTAGGGTCACTTGTCACCAATGAATTAAGTGAAGCATTTTTGGTACACTTTAATATTTACACTAACAAATGCACCGAAATAAACTCAATAGTGGTGAACAATATAGTTGAAAATTTTGAACATTAACAAAAATTGTGGGTAGATAATGTTAGAATTTAAATTTACAACATTTACAACATATTTGAGGATATCTTGAGAGTTACTGGACATTACCCACAATGCAGAAACTTCTTTACCTACTAGAGTTGTGAAGAGAATGCTTTGAGGATCAATTCATGCTTGCCCATTATCCTTGTGAGTTAGAAGAGTGAAATTCTTACATGAGCTCTCTTCATGTCTTAAACAATGTTATAATCAGTGTTTACCATCGCAATGGGTTGTGTTGATGATTCTTTTGGTTCAAATTTAAACGATGCAGCAGGAGTGATGGACTTGTTTTGGTCTTTGATGCAAGTGTTCATTACAGAAGGAGCACCTACAAACGTTTTATGTGAATTGTAAGGAGGATTTGAAGGTGGCAGAATTCTATGCAACAATTGATTCTTAATATACTCCTTAGAAAGCATTCCTTTTCTACTCATATTGTAATGATCAGTTGACTACTTGGGAGGAGCTTCAACCATTGCTGGTTTTTAGCGCTTTTTTTTTCCAGTGTTGTATGTCATACTAAAACATGTTTACCAAATTTCTAGCACCCGAACTATCTTCATTCATGGTAGGTTCGCTTATTTCTTCATTCTACTTAGAATATTATTCTGTTAATAAGGTTTCAATGAGATTAGCCATCATAGTGTTCATATTATGATTCCATTGTGGGATTGTCTTATCAGAATGTTTCTCTTGATGAAATGTGAAAAAAACTATCCATGCCCAAAAATTTTATGTTGAACACTATGTTGGAATTCTAAGCATATTTGGACTGTTGTGAACTATTGTTTCTTTTGAAGAAAAGTGGCCAAGAGTATTTTTTTTCTGGTAGTAGATTCCTCGCTTAACTGTCTCTTGAATTTTGAAACTTGTTCGTGAGAAACTTCAAAGACCTAGTTAATATTTCCACATCGAAAGAGTATTTTTATTTTGTTATGATAGAAGGGGCTTGGTTTTTCTTACCAACTTCCTTGGAGTCCTTGGAATTCTCATCATATACGATGACTCAAATAGATTGAAAATATTTTTCTACAACGAGAGCTTCTACAAATTTTAATGCCAAGGTTTTATTCATAGCTATCTTTATGAAAATGAAAAATGTTAGTTGGCAAGGTGGATGTGTAATAATATTTTGTAGTTTCATTGTGAGGTTGCAAATCAGTGGGGAACTTGTTCAAAAATCATATAAATATTTGATTATTTTTACATCCCCCTCTTTCAAATTCCCAAGATCTTTCAACAACATGGTAGGAATCTTGTCATCAACAAATTTTTCTAGAACAATATTATTAAAATCCCTCCAGTTTTAGATTTATTGGCTAGAAGACTATTATAGCATACAAGTGATCTACCTTCTAAGGTATACTGAAAGAGTCTTCAATAAAAATCATGAAAACGTACCTCAAGTATTTTTAGATGCATGTAGAACTCATATCTATGATCTTTAGCTTTGGTATTCTTGTCTAGGTCAAACTTTGACAATAGATTTTTTGGATGTTTGTGCATCTTATGAATATTTTATCGAAGAGCGAGTGGCCCTTGGGCCATCCAATACAAATATGCGTCATCCATGTCTTCATATTTTCCCTCCTCTTCTTCTCAATCTGAAGAAGCTTCTCCCTCATCGATAGGATCTGCGATGTGACCGGGGTGCTCCTCGTCAGAAAATTGAAAATCATCTCCTTCACTATTTAGATTCTCCTCAATGGGTGGAAGTTCCCTTCGCTTCTTTGTAGGCTCAACCAACTATTTGAGGTTTGTGATAACCAAATATTCATCGAAGAAATAAGATGCCACTAGGAATACCTATTTCCTTGCAGGCTTATGAGGCAGAATCATAATGACAAGGAGCAGACCAATATCTCTCGCAAACTGACGAGTGATGGGTCAATCAGTTCAGAGTTTATCATAAGTAACCTTAAAGGCTTTTCCTGGGTTAGACTAAACAATTTATTTTCTTTTAGGAGTATGATTGGGAGTGGAAATGGGAATGTTTCTACCTTGCGCAGGAGTCTGTTTGTTAGGATGCAGAGATTTTTCAACCATAAAATGTTGCTTTCCCTCCTTCTAGCGCAAGAATGTTGATAGTGTTGGATACAAAAAATATGAAAGGGGGTCTCCCCAATAATAAGTCCCAAATAGACTTCACATTGTTTGGTGTGGTAGACCTTTTGGAAATAAGGCCTAACTTCCATATATTCTTTTATATGTTCCTTATTCAATGTTCAGTATGAGAGAGTAAACAGATGTAACTTTGAATTAGAAAGTGAGTATGCCTTGTGGAATGTTCAGTTGTGGAATGTATCAAGGCTCTTCTATTGAAAGGGGAAAGGGAAGTGAGTTGTTTAAATAGAAGTAATAGTACTTATTTAGAAAAGACACATGAGCATATATATATATGAATGAATCAAAGGAAAACTAGCGAAATAGTTCACATAGAAGCAACGATTTTTAAAACACATACAACACACCTTCAATAAGATAAGTACTAAAGCCACCGAAATAGTTCAATTTTATTAGTTAAAAATAAAATAATGCACATCAGAAACACTCAAAAAATACTCTTACAACATTTACGACATACGTATGAAAGTGTGTTGATTGAGTGAGCTTCAAAATTAAGTAAAAGTTCTAAGATACATAAAGACAATGAACACTACTAGCTCCAATAGTGGAGCGTTAGAGTAACCACTTGCTCCTCCAAAAGAGCTAACTTCCTCTCTAATGCTTAATAGGAGGAGCTAAGGTGAAAATTCCTTTACATGAGTGATGTGGTGTTGGGGCCCTTGTTTTGAAAACTTGTTTTGAATATTTTGAATTTTGAATAAAGGACAGATTTTGGGTTGCGGAACAACACATGGCAGTCGCAACCAAATTGCAATTACAGTAAGTGTTTGGTCAATTTAGTGTGTCCTAAATTGCTACATTAATTTATCAATCCGGGATTCGTAAGCTGATGAAGTGCGGCGCACTATATGTGCAAGATAACCTATTTCTTAACTTTTTGTCGTTTTTGGTTTTCTAAGGTAAGATGGAGATTCTAAAACAAGTATGGTTATGATTGTTTAAGGAAATGATATCCTCTATAATGATTTACCAACTTGAAACTTAAAAAGGAATTTGAAACATACAATGACAAAACTTGAAAGGAAATGAAAATGTGCTGCTGAAATGAAAATGTGCTGCTAGTCTAATAAATCAAAACAACGAACTATTGAGCATGAAAACCAAACTATTATTGCTGCTGTCTAAACACAAAAGAAACTATGCTTGAAGAAATCCAAAATTGCAACAAAGTAAATCTAAACCAAATTACATCAACTTATCTTCTGATCCCTCATCATTAGTCCAGCTATGATTTTCGGAGGTAACCATAAACAACTTGAGTAACCTGATATCTATCTTGCAGAAATCAAACTAATATCAAACTACACATTCATAATTCAATCCCTCACCATCAGTCCAGCTGTGGCTTTCGGAGGTAACTGAAGATGTCATGAGCAATTTAATATATCTAACTTGCAGAAAGTAAACTAATATCAAACTACACATTCATAATTCAATCCCTCACCATCAGTCCAACTGTGGCTTTCGGAGGTAACTGAAGATGTCATGAGCAATTTAATATATCTAACTTGCATAAAGTAAACTAATATCAAACTACACATTCATAATTCAATCCCTCACCATCAGTCCAGCTGTGGCTTTCGGAGGTAACTGAAAATGACATGAACAATTTGATATATCTAAATCTAACTACTGAAACAAATGTGCAAGACTGAAATAAACAAAGCAGTACTGAAATTAAACAGAAACTAAGAAAAGTAAATTAGCAGCAGAACAATATTAATTCCATGTCATTACTAAAAAAGTTATGCAAATGCCTGGGCTGCCTATTTATAACCTCAAACAAGAACACTGATCAGTTAACAATAACATAAAACATGAAAGACAGAAGTAAAATGTAAAGCATGAAAGATTATGAACAGAAATTAAGGCGTATACCAAAGTATGTTATAATGTATAAATTACACATGAATTATGGCACAATGAGCTTAAAGAAATAAAACAAGAACTATACAATAATGCACAAAACCTCAGCGTGTGCAGGGGCCCTCTACACCAGCCTTGGCAACAATCTTCAAGTACGAATTATGTTTGGAAACAGAGTTTTCTTATATATTAAAATGCAGTCATAACAGAAGGGTGATATTACGGCACAGTGGCAACGTAATTACATTACAGAGAAGACTAATAAAAACTAACAGAGACTAATCTAATATGCGTATGCAAACGCGTTATTTATAACTGAAGGTGGTGTAAATAATGTCCTAAAGTTTATGTTGATACCAAACACGTCAACCATTACGTCCAAGGATCTAGGATCATGGCTGCGTTGGAGAGTAAATCTATGCAGAGTGGATGTTTGAATTCGGCTTATGGAGCCATGTACAGATGTTGATTTGTCTTCCGCAGTTCAGAAATAGCCATATAAATCTCCACGTGACGAGAAACAGAGTCCTGTCACCGTGGGACTCTACGGTTGACTTCCACTTGGCCACCTTTGACCGCAGCCTCCCTGGATGAATTTGCCCGAGCCAATAGGACACGATCCATGTCCACATCATTTCTGACTCTTGCCCATGTGGCTCGTTTTTCCTGAGGACACCTGTAACATAGAATTTCACAAAATGGCTGCGGAAAGTTGCAGCAGCTGCAGAAAGTGGCAAGATTCCGCAGCTAAATGAGAAAAAATCTAAATCAAACAGCAGACAAAAAATATAGTTAAAAACCATTTTAGATGCTCTTTTGCAATTAATATACAATGATATTGACAACTGGGAAGGTTCAGGTGAATGAAAAAGGTATAGAAAGGTGTATGGAAAAGATGCAGAGTTGAGACTCAACATACCCCCACTGTGAAGGTGTTGTGTCCCTGTGCAAATCAAAATTTTTGATAATCCTCTCCCAGCTCATACAAGTTTTGACACTTCTCACAGAAGACATCCAATCCTCTCTTTTCTTCCTTTGTGCTAACATACTGGCTTTTCATTAAGCACCAAATTTGATATTAACCGTGCTCTGCTCAACTTCTGGCATTTCCTTTTCAATTTCTTATTCTTCTTCTGCCATATTCCCAAATGTAGCATGGTATTATCATGGATGATTTTGTCCAGTTTGCCTTGTTCTTTTAATGTCTCATTTTCATTTTTGATGTGCTTATTTAAAAGCTCTAACTCAAAAATATCTTGTTTTAGTGATTGGACCAAATCATCCTGCAATGTATGAGGCTGAATGGAAGAAGTACTTGGACCTGTGGCTGCCTTTTCCAAAGATTCCCCCGACGAATACTTCTGTCGCTATCAAAGCTCATTTGAAAAATGTTTCTTCTTTATTAAAGTTTCATTCCCAAAATGTCATGGAAGGAGAGGTTATCTTCAAATCACATAGAAGGGTATACCAACATCTGCTTGGTGAATGGGAAGGACTATGTTCAATTCTCCTGATCGAGAATGAAATGAATCCAGTTCACTAACCCACCGAGAGTGAGATGGACTCGACATCACCTGGAATCACTCAGACAGTTTTTCCTCCTAAATCAAGGAATGGGGTCCCTTCATTTAAGGTTTTCTCATCTCCTCCTAAGTCTGGAATCCCTTTCATGATGTGACGTCTTTTTGTTTTTGTTTTCTCTTTCTCTCGTCTTCTTGGCCAGATGACTGCTTTTGAAGATGAACCAATCTCTCAGATAACACTTGACGATCTTCTTCTTCGGAAGAAGGAGTTTGATGTATAGCCTCAATAGTTTTTCTCTCTTTTGATGTTATTGGCTTTTTACCCTTAGTTTCTTTCTTCTTCCTCTTTGACAGTCTCTCTTCCCTATTAGTTCTTTCAATTGTAGTAGTAGGAGTATTTTGAATTTCATCATTTGTTCTCTTTCTCCTACTCCTTCTTGATGTGTTACCTTTAGGAATTTCTTGAGTAGGAGTACTTTGAGTTTCATCATTTATTCTTTTTCTCCTACTCCTTCTTGTTGTGCTACCTTTAGGAATTTCCTGAGGTTCCTCAAAGAAATTTCTAATCAAAAATTGTTCCCATGTGTCTTTCTTCTCCTTTAACTCTTTTTCAATCAAAATTTTTACAAGATCGTGGTGATATAGATGTGGTTCTACATCCCCTAAATGCTTCTGAACAGTCACAGACATTTTCTTCAAACTATTTAATAGAAAATATGGGAGATTGAGAATTTGATTATCTAGAAAATTCATCAGCAATCTGGTATGGTACATATACATGGACCCAAAACGGCCTTCACAGGTAATGAATTTTTGAACAACTAGCAGCAAAGTAGCCCATTCCTCTTTCAATGCATGAACAGGAATTCCTCTTTTAAAAATAGCTATGTCCATACCTTGGTTTCGTAAGATTATTCTCCAGGCTTCATCACTAATGATTTTATTCTTAAACCAACGCTCACCCTCTTGAAGAAGTTCCGTGGCAGATGCTATAGATGCCTCGTTCACCGCAAACTTAAGGTCTCCAATCTCTACTTCCAAGCCATTGAACGACCTTGCAAATGCTTTTGTCACTTCTTTATGATAACCTCTGAACTTTTGGATAAACCGCAGCCACTTTTCTTTCTTCAATATATCCCTGACTTGAGGATATCCCTCCATGAATTTAGGTCCTTCTGGTTCTGCTCTTAGCAATTTACCCATTCTTCTTTCTGCTCTTCAAAAATTTGCCTGCGTGAGGGTTCAATGGAAGTAGAATGGCTGAATGCACAGAACTGAGCACAATGACTGTAGGTAGATATCAGAGAGTGGGTATACAGGCTGTAGTGTAACAAAGAACGAAATGGAGTGAGGCAGAACAGAGAGGGGTTTCGTGAGCACGGCAGAGATACGGCTGTGAGATTAACAGAACAATAGGAGGAGTATAACACATCCGACAGTGTTTTGAAATTTGGTGGCTGCAAAATAAATGTAAGCACGTTTAAACAACAACTATAGATTTTATGCGGCTGAAAGAGCCCGTGGTCAAATCAACTACGTCTCCTTGTCATAGGTGGAATATCGGAGTATGAGTGAAGATCGGGGGTTTAATTATGGAACCGTTTGAGAATGAATGCGGGAGGATCATATGGAGATTGTGAAAGGGTTACGGAATTTGTCAATATAATCATTGCACATAATGGATGGAGCTTATGGTTTAGAACTATATAAAAATGTGTTTTTCAATGCTATTTGAAATGAATTTTACTCATACCTTGGAATCTTTTGCCTTTTTCCTTGGTCTTCAACTAGTTGCTCTTCATTGGTATCTTGAATGCTCCATGTCTTCATTTTTGATCCTCTCACCTTCATTTTATTTCATGATTATGGAAATAACATCTGGCTGTACATTCTTTTGAAAACAGAGTGGTAGCTGCGGAATATGCTTCTGGCTGCGGAAACTGGTGTCAGCTGCGGAAACAGATGTCAGTTGCGGAAACTGACACAGCTATTATTTGGATGAATGAACATGAACGGATGACAAATGACTAGATGGAAATGGTTATGAAAAAGAATTTTATTGAAGAAATGGAATGAAATAGATAAAATGAAGTGGAATGGAGTGAAATGAAGTGAAATGAAATGGAATGAAGTGGAATGGAATGGAGTGGGTGGTCACAAAACTTGTGAAATGAAGGAGAGAATTTTTTTTTTGGAAAATATAGAGTGTCAGGTGTTCCTGATTTTCACCCTATATTTTCTGTATAAGATTGCCAATCAGTGATTGGTTTTCAAGCTTATACAATTTTTTTTTTTTTTTTTTTTAACTGAAAAGAACAAAAGCTAGGCTGGTGGAGAAGAAGAATTCTTCTGTACTAGCCTGATTGCATAATTTTCTTGAAACATTTTGACAAAATCCTGTTTTGAAAGTGGCTTATGATAAACTTTCAATCTGTTGCCATTCACAATAAGAGGAGTTTGAAACTCATCAATGGTCTTGATTCTTACCGCTCCATTGCTAAAGATCTTGTCAATCTCATATGGCCCAAGCCAATGAGTCTGAAATTTTCCTTGAAAATCTTTAAACTTGGAATCAAATAACAATGCCCAATCTCCTTCTTGAAACTTCTTCTCTTTGATGTATTTGTCATGCCATTTAGCTCTTTGATATTGAACTAGATCAGTTCTTAGAATTGCCTCTTGTCTGATCTCATCTAGCTCATTCAACTGCTCCATTCTATGCTTTTGGGCTTCTGATAGATCCATCCCCAACTGAACTGCCATCTTGAAGGTTTTGACTTGGAATTCAATGGGGAACAAGACTTCTTCCCATAAACAAGTTCATAGGGAGAATGTCCTGTTGTATTTCTCCATGTAGTTTTGTAGGCCCACAAGGTCTGTGAGCCTTTCTCGCCCAATCTCTTCTATGTAGATGAACAAGCTTATGTGATGATACTTTCAAGAACTTTTTTTGTGGACTCCACTTGACCATTTTCTTGTGGATGGTAAGGAGTAGATCTTCTGTGCTTGATTTTGTATTCTTCCATCAACTTCTCCACCAAATTTGGATGTGAATTGGCTCCCCTGATCTGTCACAATTTCTCTTGGAACACCAAAGCGAGTAAAATATCCTCATAAAGAAAATGAACAACTGAATTTTCTGTAGAAGATACTAATGCTTTGGCTTCTACCCATTTAGTAACATAATCAGTACAAACCAATATATAATTCTTTTGCTTAGATGGTGGATTAATAGGTCCAATGAAATCTAAAGCCCATTTTTCAAAGGGTTCAATGAGTACCTGTGTTTGCAGTGGCATTTCATTTGAAAGGGTAGGTTTCCCTACTCTTTGGCAGCTGTCACACCTTTTGACATATTGTTTTGCATCTTTGAAGAGGGAAGGCCAATAATATCCTAAAGAGAGGATTTTATAGGCCGTCCTTTTGTCTGTAAAGTGTCTGCTGCATGGTTCATCATGACATGCCTTAAGAATATCGGGCATTTCATCTTCCCTGACACATCTTCTGATCACAAGATCTGGCCCTGTTTTAAACAATTCGTTAGAAATCCATGAATATTTTGAACTCTCCTGAATAATTTTTCGTTTTTCATTTGGAAATAAATGTGAAGGAAGTTTCCCTATAACCAAATAGTTAGCAATATCTGCATACCAAGGAGTCTTAATAGTTACTGCAAACAAGTATTCATCAGGAAACTTATCCTCTACAGGAGAATCTTCTTTAGTATTCTGAATCCTAGACAAGAAATCAGGTACTGTATTTTGTTTTCCTGGTCTATCCAACACAGTAATATTGAATTCTTGTAAAAGTAAGAGCCATCTTGTCACTCTTCCATTAGTAACAGGTTTGTTCATTAAATATCTAATTGCAGAATGGTCAGTATGAATAAAAGTTTCATAGCCTGTTATGTAATGTCTAAACTTATTAATTGCATGAACAACGGCTAAAAACTCTTTTTCAGTCACAGTATAATTCAACTCTGTGGGAGTCAAATTTTTACTGGTATAATAAATGGCATAAGGAACTAAATATTTTTGACCCAACACAACTCCTAGAGCTGTATCTGAAGCATCCGTAGAAATATGGAAAGGGAGTTTCCAATTTGGTCCTCTCAAGATAGGTGCTTCAGATATTCTTGTTTTCAAAGTTTCAAAGGCTGATTGACAATCGGGATCCCATTTAAATTCACAGTCTTTTGTAAGCAATTTGAAGAGTGGAGATGCTATTTTAGTGAAGTTTTCTATAAATCTTCTATAGTAACCAGTAAATCCCAGAAAACTTCTAACATCTCTTTGAAAATTTGGAATAGGTAACTTGGAGATGACTTCAACTTTTGATCTATCAACTTTAATCCCATCTCCTGAAATATGATGTCCTAAAACAATCCCTTCAGTAAACATCATAAAGCATTTTTCATGGCTTAATGAAAGGTTTGTTTCTTTTCATCTTATAAGGACTTTTTCCAAATTTTCTAATGCCTCTTCAAATGAATTACCATAAACTGTAAAATCATCCATATAAACCTCTACACAATCATGGATTAGATCAAAAAAAATTCCTAGTACTGCTCTTTGGAATGTTGCAGGTGCATTACATAACCCAAAAGGAAGCACTCGGTAGGCAAAATTTCCCCATGGACAAGTAAATGTGGTCTTATCTTGATCTTCAGGTGCTACCTGAACTTGATTATAGCCACTAAAACCATCCAAAAATGAAAAGTACTTTTTACCTGCTAATGTATCTAATACTTGATCGATAAAAGGCAAAGGAAAGTGATCCTTCAAATTTGCTTTGTTCAATTCCCTGTAATCAATGCACACCCTCCATTTACCATTTTTTTTAGGTACTGTAACCAGAGGAGAAACCCATCGGCTATCTAAAATTGGATAAATGAAGTTTACATTGAGTAGTTTTTGGAGCTCTTCTTTCACTATCTCCCTAAGATTTGGATTCATCCTTCTTTGAGGTTGTCTGATTGGTCTACTGTTTTCCTCAATATAGATATGATGGATGCAAGTCTTAGGATCAATACCTTTCATGTCAGTATACTCCCATGCAAATGTAGTAGAATGTTTTTGCAAGATTTTGATTAGTTCTTTTTGTTGTGACTCTTCCAAATGTTTGTTGATATTCAATGTTTTTCCTGGAAAAATCTCAATGGTAGAACTACCAAACTCTTCCATAGAGTAAAGAGACATTTGTCTTGATGATAAATATTCTATGTCAGATTCCAACTGAAATTGTGTGGGGTCATATTATGAAGATGTCTCAAAATTTTCTAATGTGTTTAGAATTTGACTATCCTCACTGATTTCAGAAATGGTAAAGACAGGTTGTATAGTGTCCTCATCATCAACCCATTCATTGTCTCCTACTTCTGTGATTGCTTTTGCTGGAGGATACAAATTGAATTTCTTTTTCGAATTACCATTAGAAATGTACATATCCCCAGATCTACAACTAATAAAAGCATCAACTGTGGCTAGCCAAGGTCTTCCTAAGATAAGTGGGTGCCCTCCTAGATTACTCTTGGGAGTCAAAATCATAAAATCTACTGGATATTCCCAAGAATCTAAGGAGACTAAAATATCTTCTAATACACCATCTAGTTTAATAATTGATCGATCTGCAAGTTGCAGTAAAGTAGGTGTAAAAAGAAGGTTAGGAAGTTTTAGCTGTTCCATAGTCTGTCTACTCATAATGTTGATAGCAGCCCCTAAGTCGATCAATGTGTTTGGAATTTCTATCCCATTTATATGTGTCTTGACAATTGGACTTCCTGGATCTACATACTTCTGCATGGTAATTTTTCCCATCATGATATCTGCAATTTTTCCTACCAGGTGGATTCTTCTTGTGTCTTTTAGTTTCCTTCTTGGTCTTTTGAAACTCAACTCCTTTATTGTTTTTTCTAGAATAGGAATCTCTCGAATGGCTTGTAGCAAGGGAATCTTGATACAAACATTCTTCAATTCATCTAGAAAGTCATAGTTAGGCAACAAAATTTGTTTTTCCACCCCCTTGTCAATTTGTAGTCTTTCAGGAAAAGGAGGTGTAAATGAAGATGCAGGTTGCTCAATTATAGGAGTTGTGGGTGTTAACTTTTCTTTTTCTTTTTGAATGTTTGAATTTTGAAGAGATTCTTCCTCAGAACCCTTATTGACTTCAAGAGAGTACTCCTCAGAGGTATCTTGCTCTTGAATATCTATAGAAGGATTTTCTAAAAATCTACCAGATCTGAGTTGTACATCATTGAGAGGAACAATCATATAGGTAGGAAATTGTTGTCCTTCTACCATGTAAGTATTCTGAGGATTTTTATTATTAGGATTTGGCAATGGCTGAGCTGGAAGTTTATTTGTCTTTTGTTGGTATGGGAGCATGAGTTGAGGATTTGGATTTTGTTGAGAAGGTTGTTGTTGTGGAAATGGAAATGAAAGTTGTGGATTTGGGTTTGGAAGTTGTGGAGCTTGTTGATTTTGAAAAGATGGACGATATTGATAAAATTGAGCAAATCTCCCATAAGGATTTTGAATTCCTTGTACCCATGGCTGATATGGATTTTGATGTTGGGGCCAAGGTTGTTGCCAAGGATTCCAGTTTGGTGGGGTTTGAAAATTCATAGGGTTATTAAACCCTTGAGTTTGTTGTCCTTGCCAAGGTCTTCTTGCAACAAAACAGAGAGATTCTACTGAATTTGGGTCTTCTTGAAAAACAGCTTTGAGTCTAGGAATTGAAGGACAATCCTTGATCTCATGTTTCTCTGAGAAAATCATACATGTTTCTACAACTTTTGCATCCAAGGGACATTCCCTTAAAGCATGTTTCTTCCTACATTTCAGACAAAAGATGGCTAAAGCATCTGTTTCTACTTTCTGCTTGTTTTGGATTTTAAGGGTGTCTAGTTGTTCACTAAGGCTCCCTAAGATATCAGTTTTGAATTCATCAAGCATGTTACCAATCTCTGCCCTTCTTACTGACCCAGTTGCAGATTTGTTAACCCTAATAAGAGAAGGATCCCTAGGCCCTTTTCCTGTTTTAGACTTTCCTCTTGAGAGATGGACACATAGTTCTGTTATGTCACGAAGTGGAAGTTGAGAAATGTCTCTTTTCCCCATCATGTTTAAAATATCTATCCTTTCATCTCTAATGGCTTTTAATATGAGGGATTTCAAGGTTTCATCATCTAAGTTGCTCATCTTTGCTCTTTTCAAGTTGTATTGAAATCTTTCAAGTAAGTCTTCCAAATTTTCATCTTCTTTTTGCATCATTTTGAATACCTCATCCTTGTGATTGGTGGGCATACAATAGTCCAATTATCTATCCAAAAAATTTTGTTTCATATCATTCCAAGTCCTAATAGATTGAGTGGCTAATCCCATGAACCATTTCAAAGCAGCTCCCTTCAAAGTTGAAGGAAATAGTTTGAGTTTTTGAGAGTCTTCCATATAGTCATAGGTTCGGCACACAACTTCAAACTCAAACAGAAATGTTTCAGGATCCTCACTTCGCAATCCATAAAAGTTAGGGAGGATAGATGGTGAGATATTTTTCATTGTTGTATGAGTTTCCTCATCAACTATAGGGAATCCAAACAATTTATCTCCTTCCCTATTTCTTCCATTATTATCTTCACCATTGTTGTCTCCATTGTTTCCTCCTCCTCTACCTCTACCTCTAAATCCATCTATTATTTCCTCTGCCATGATAGTTTCTTTAGAGTCCTTAAAGTCCTCTGGTTCTTCTATCAAGGGAGGATGAGAGAAAGTCTCTTCCTTTTCTAAATGAGATTTAGTAGGTGGTATAGGAGAATCCTCTAATTCAGTTGTTCCTTGAATTCCAAAAATCTTAAGGCTAGGGGTAGATGGTAGTGAATCTGGTCTATGCCTTGAAGAAGATGGAGTTGTGAAAATCGAACTCTTGGCTTTAGCTATAAACCTTCCCCTAGAATCTCTTGCTCTATGCATGTCATTTTTTATTTTTTTATATTTTTTTTTTATTTTTTATTTTTTAAAGTTGGGCTAATAATTCTCTTTCTGATCTTCCAGGTCACACTAGGTGCAAGAAGAGAGCATACTTAAGAAATTACTAAACCAATAACTCTCTTTTCTGATCCTCCAGATCACACTAGGTGCAAGAGGAGAGCATACTTCAAGAAGTTATCAAGTTTTCCCTTCTTTTGTTATTTTGTTTTTTTTTTTTTAAGAAATTGGCTACCTAGTTACACTTCCCCGGCAACGGTGCCAAAATGTTTGGTCAATTTAGTGTGTCCTAAATTTCTACATTAATTTATCAATCCGGGATTCATAAGCTGATGAAGTGCGGTGCACTATATGTGCAAGATAACCTATTTCTTAAATTTTTGTCGTTTTTGGTTTTCTAATGTGAGATGGAAATTCTAAAATAAAAACAAGTATGGTTATGATTGTTCAAGGAAATGATATCCTCTATAATGATTTACCAACTTGAAACTTAAAAAGGAATTTGAAACATACAATGAAAAAACTTGAAAGGAAATGAAAATGTGCTGCTGAAATGAAAATGTGTTGCTAGTCTAATAAATCAAACAGTGAACTATTGAGCATGAAAACCAAACTATCCTTGCTGTTGTCTAAACACAAAAGAAACTATGCTGAAAGAAATCCAAAAATTGCAACAAAGTAAATCTAAATCAAATTACATCAACTTATCTTCTGATCCCTCATCATTAGTCCAGCTATGATTTTCGGAGGTAACCATAAACAACTTGAGTAACTTGATATCTAACTTGCAGAAAGTAAACTAATATCAAACTACACATTCATAATTCAATCCCTCACCATCAGTCCAGCTGTGGCTTTCGGAGGTAATTGAAGATGTCATGAGAAATTTAATATATCTAACTTGCAGAAAGTAAACTAATATCAAACCACACATTCATAATTCAATCCCTCACCATCAGTCCAGCTGTGGCTTTCGGAGGTAACTGAAGATGTCATGAGCAATTTAATATATCTAACTTGCAGAAAGTAAACTAATATCAAACTATACATTCATAATTCAGTCCCTCACCATCAATCCAGCTGTGGCTTTCGGAGGTAACTGAACATGACATAAATAATTTGATATATCTAAATCTAACTACTGAAACAAATGTGCAAGACTGAAATAAACAAAGCAGTACTGAAATTAAACAGAAACTAAGAAAAGTAAATTAGCAGCAGAACAATATTAATTCCAGGTCATTAGTCAAAAATTTATGCAAATGCCCGGGCTGCCTATTTATAACCTGAAACAAGAACACTGATCAGTTTAACAATAACATAAAACATGAAAGATAGAAGTAAAATGTAAAGCATGAAAGATTATAAACAGAAATGAAGCATATATACCATGAAGGATGCAATGTATAAACACATGAATGAATTATGGCACAATGAGCTTAAAGAAATAAAACAAGAACTATACAATAATGCACAAAACCTCAACTTGTGCAGGGGCCCTCTACACTAGTCTTGGCAAAAATCTTCAAGTACGAATTACGTTTGGAAACAGAGTCTTCTTATATATTAAAATGCAGTCATAAAAGAAGGGTGATATTACGACACAATGGAAACGTAATTACATTATAGAGCAGAATAATAAAAACTAACAGATACTAATCTAATATGCATATGCAAACGCGTTATTTATAACTGAAGGTGGTGTAACTAATTTCCTAAAGTTTATGCTGATACCAAACACGTCAACCATTACGTCCAAGGATCTAGGATCATGGCTGTGTTGGAGAGTAAATCTATGCAGAGTGGATGTTTGAATTCGGCTTATGGAGCCATGTACAGATGTTGATTTGTCTTCCGCAGTTCAGAAATGGCCATATAAATCTCCACGTGATGAGAAACAGAGTCCTGTCACCGTGGGACTCTACGGTTGACTTCCACTTGGCCACCTTTGACCGCAGCCTCCCTGGATGAATTTTCTCGAGCCAATAGGACACGATCAATGTCCACATCATTTCTGACTTGCCCATGTGGCTCGTTTTACCTGAGGACACCTGTAACATAGAGTTTCACAAAATGGCTGCGGAAAGTTGCAGCAGCTGCGGAAAGTGGCAAGATTCCGCAGCTAAATGAGAAAAATATAAATCAAACACCAGACACAAAAATATAGTTAAAAACCATGTTAGATGCTCTTTTGCAATTAATATACAATGATATTGACAACTTGGGAGGTTCAGGTGGATGAAAAAGGTATAGAAAAGTGTATGGAAAAGATGCAGATTTGAGACTCAACAGTAAGTCGCAGAGCTATCAAGGTGGTGAAGAAGCAATAGATAGCTGAAGAAAGAAAAATCGTAAGCGCAGACGGAGAGAAGATACAGCGGAAGACAGAAAGCAGAACTCACAGTTCACAAGAGAGAAGCTGGAAGCCGCCGAAGAAGAACACAAGAGGAACTGGCAGTTGCGATGACGGGTGAATAAATAGCAGTCACCCAGCCGAAAGAAGAGAGGAATGTGACAGAAGGGACGAATGCAGAGCGCCTGAAGAGGATCGAGCAGATGCTGCAGAGGGAATCCATTATGAGCATGATATCTCTGTAGTTCCTAGGTTTCTCTTATCTATCTTTCTGTCCTATAAGATGTTTGTGACAGATGTGTAAGGATCTTGCTGTGGAAGCGATGTAACTATGGATTTGGTTGAATATTATTAATATACCTTCAGGTTACTGTCTGATATTATGAGTCACATTCATGCATGATGTATGTGATGCTTTAAAATTTTATTTGCTTAATACCTAATCAATGTTCTAAATTTTCTTGCATATATATGATGTTGATGCAATCGATTCTATGTTAATCATGAGTTGTGGATCCCTCCATCACCATTGATCTCTTTCCCCCCTGCATGCGGTCGTGACATGCCTCAGGTGAGACTCTCTGCTCTCCGGAGTAGGGTGATAATGCTGGCGTGGTTCTATACTACTACGGATAGCCTTGTTGGCTCCAACCTCTGAACTTGGGTCTTGCCTACGAGACCTGTTTCTTTGCCAACAAATGGTTCCGTTGCCGGGACACTACACGTTATGAGGGGAACTAGATCATGGTATCGAGGATTTTCGAAGGAGAAATATGGCGATGGTGGGATAACCATCTAGACCAATTTTTTTCTCAGCAAGCGGAGTTGACGAATCAAAAGGAGGGGGTGCTCAAGGATCTCTTCCTTTTCTCGTACTTCGCCAGTGATACCTACGAGATCCTCTGGGGAAAATTCCCTAGCGACCTCTATAATTGGTTGCGGAGATTGCAGACTAAGGTACCTAGAGATAGCTCGTAGAGGATAAATCGCAAGTGGGTGCACGGAGATCTGCTGGCCCTGCATCGGTTGGATACTGAGTTGACCCGTGCGGTGGATTTTTGGGTAGAGACCACTTTGGACGGATACATTGTGGAGTTCGCCGCAAAGTGTTACCAATCCTTCTCGAAAGCTGAGGCCATCTTTCGCTCTGGGCCGAGAGGGAAACTGCTTAAGGCGATTCTGCTATGGATTAAGGCCCTGATGGTGGACGAAGGGTTGATAGAGTTCCACAAATCAAGCATGGAAGCGTAAACCTCCAGTGTTGGGGGAAGGGTTGAAGGGACAGATGCTACGTGAAGTGTGAAGCGGGGGGAGTGGGGAATGGATGTTGAGGCCGCAAGGAAGTTGAGGGAGTGACGTGCACATCGGAGGGCACATATCGCCAACAGGTGGCGAGAAAGGGTGATGTGGGAGTTGAATCGATGGGAAGACAATAGGAAGAATCAGAAGGAGGCACCTCAGAGGATAGGAAATATGGACACCCAGGCGGATACCTGGGAGAGTGAAGGGACCGCTATGGGAGTGCGATGGGTGCATGGGATCCCAGCTAGGAGGAAAAGGGAGATGACGACTAACGAAGACAATACAGGTGTGCAGCCCGAAGAAGGTTTCGATGGTGAATGGTACGTCGTGATGCAGCGGTTGTTTCAAGAGCGTCCGACATTCATCTCACCAGGCAGCCCTACTTCCCAGAATTTGCACGGCAAGGATCCCTGCCTTCCACTGGTACTCTACAACCCTTTGAGTAATATTTTTGTTAAGTTACAAGCATTAAGTAGATTGCACAGTAGTTCAGTGTCGCATGTTAGTAGCAGTGTTACTAGTAGTATTACAGCTCTTGGGGGTATAGTCACACAACCAGGACCTGGAGGGTTTATCCTGGTCACTCCTTCGCAAGCAAACATGGCCGGGTCATTCACCCGGCATCCAGAATTCTCTGGCCGAGGCAACGATGATGTGGAGCAACACTGGTATCTCTGCAAAGCCATATGGAGGGCTCGGCAGACGCCAGATGCAGGGAAGTTAATAGAGTTCCAAACCACGCTCAGAGAAAGGGCTCTGCAATGGTTCATCAAGTGGTCCGAGGCCTATCCGAATCCAGTAATTGCTGACGTTAAGTGGGATTTTGTCCATGAATTTAAGCTTCCACAGACAGACCAGCAGGGTTTGTCCGAGCTCTGGGAGATTAAGTAGAAATAAGGGGAGACTGCATGGGAGCTGATGCGCCGATTCAAGGACACGATCAGGAAACTAAGCTACCCGATCGACCCAAAACATCATAGGGATTGGTTCATCAAGGCTCTACTTCCCTTGACACGAACCCCCCTCACCCAGTAGAAGATTGACAACTTGCAGGACGCTTTGGAGTAGGCCATGAAGACAGAGGCCATGGCAGGCTACCCTCAGGAATATCGAGGAGGGCCAGCCCCGCAAGATCCTTCCTTGGTAGGATTGCAACATCAGATCACCAGTATGACTGAAAATCTCAAGGAGATGCAGCTGATAAGACCAGCCAAGCCGAACGTTTGGTGCACTTATTGCCTGGTCGAAGGCCACGTCGCAAGCGAGTGTCCCCGATTGCATGGCACAAGTATGGGACCCTCTGTCGCGGAAATCCAGGGGGGTCCACCTACGGGGGGTGGTGCGGCAATGAACCCGCAGGGGGTATACCAGCCGCAACAGCCTTATGCGGGGTTCCCACCTCAATCAAACCCAACCACCATGGAATACTGTGAAATTTGTCGGAAGATGGACCATCAACCTCGGATGTGCCCAATTCTGCAGAAGTACTCCAACGTCCCAAAAAATGCATACTATGAGTTTTGTGCTTCCACGACTCACAACAATGAGCAGTGCAGGGCTCTCAACGCTTTAGCAGACCGGTTGGACCGACCCTCCTATCGGGTGAACGAGGCTTCCAGGGGCCAAGGAGGCGGTATGTGTGGCGGCCGCACAGGGGGCTGGGGTTCACTGAAATGCCACAACTATGACCAGGAGGGTCACGTGGCCCAGGAATATCCCCTTCCCCGATGCCCATGGTGTTCTCAGTGCCACGTGAATGCCCATGCAACAGAGGACTACCCAGAACTTATCAAGAAGTGGGAGGAAGGACACAGCAGAGGGCCACGAATTTGGTCAACTCCGAACCACGTGGGGCCGCGACTCAGGCCATGAAGAACGTAGCTATTGTGACGAGAGGTGGTAAGAAGACGGGGGAGGATGCTCATGGAAAGGAGATGGCACGAGTTGTCCAGCCAACCTCCCTGAACCAGTTAATCAGGCCAGATGCACAGAAGAAGTACTTCCCAGAGGCGGTAGAGACATTTTCTCAGCTGAGAGGAGCCGAAGGCTTGGGGGTGCCCCTGCCGATAGATCCCGGCGAGCAGAGTGCCATGGGAATTTTGATTGAAGAATGGCTCCAATTATTCCTCAAGATTTTTGACAATGCTTCGATGCGGCAGCAGCTAAAGCGTACCTTGGAAGATGTACTGCAGGGGAGTATAGGACTGGGGGAACCGGTGAACACTGCCCCCCAGTACGTCTAGCGGGTCAAGCGGAACAAGAACCGAACGGGAAAATATTTCCAGCTTAACACGCAGGTTGCGGTATTCCAGATCAGTGACACTATGCTTGACTTCGGATCTGACGTCAATATCCTGCCGCAGAAGACATGGGAGGCTCTTGGCCGGCCACAGCTGACCTACTCGCCGATCCAACTTAGAATGGAAAACTAGTACTACATTGTGCCGATCGGCCGACTCGAAGGTGTCTAGGTTGACATTGCAGGGGTGAAGACTTACACGGATTTTGAAGTTATCGATATTGTGGGGGAAAAGGATCCTTGCCCTGCCCTGTTAGGCATCGATTGGGCTTTTGAGAATTACGCTATCATCGACCTCAAAAAGGAGCTAATGATCTTCGAATATGGAGAGGTCCAGGTCACTCAGCCTCTCAACCCGTATCAAGGCCCGAGGTATACCGAAACGGTGGATAACCCGGAGGATGCTCAGATGTTGGACAACCTCTATCAAATGACAGCAGGGAAGCCGGAAGACTATATTAACCCGACCGCGACTGGCTCTGTCAGTTGGTGCAGTGTCCAGAGCTCGGAGCTGGGATCGGAATTGGCATGGGAAGACTAGCAGCAGGGTGGGTATGAGACCAACATGCGGAGGTGTGCCAATATTTCCCGAGTTCGTTGGATTGGCACGGAGATCCAAGGGTACCTCACCCTATCGAACATGCAAGCCGTCAATACCTTTATTGAAAAATTGGAGGACACGATACTAGAAGGAAGTAGGATACCACTTTTGGACGTAGTGCTGCAATCCACATCAGCACGGTGGTGGAAAAATCACTGCAACACCCTGTCGCGGTGGAGTTGTGTGGCGGAGGCGTTGAGGGCATGGTTCAAAGAAGACGAAGGGCCTCGTAGTAGGCATAGGTACCACAGGACTTCTGATCCAAAGGACCACCTGAAAACCTGCGAGGAGCAGTGGCGAAGTATAGGGTACCCGAAAGGGCTGTGGGTACATCGGTTCGTCCATTATTTAGATACCATTCCCCATGCGTGGTACTTAGAAGAAGAGCAGAAAAGAGGGACCAGCTCCTGGCCAGAAGTGGCGAGAAAATTTGTGCGGTGTTTTTCCTTTGATGGAGAGATAGAGCTGGTGTCCCGGGCATTACAAGCAATCAAGGGGGTAGTGTTTCTTTGTGATCTGGGGACTGACGGGAGCACCTTAACATTACATCCTGAGGGAAAGCGTGAGTTGGTTTGCTAGCGGATCGATGGCGATCTAGACGATGATGGTCTAGAGGACCTAAGGCACCTGTACTTCGAAAAGAAGGAAGGCGAGTGAAGCATCAAAGACAAACCAACCACTGAGGGCGTCCATCTTCTCCTGCTGAAGACAAAGAAGTTGAACATCATTACGGATGAGAGACCCAAAATGGCTACGGTTGGAGATTACTGGGACGAGGAGACGACAAAGGAAATTTTCAGCCTCCTCCAGGAATACGAAGACCTATTTCCTTCATCGGTTTTAGATTTGAAGGGCATCAAAGGTGACCTCGGAGAAATGCGTATTGTGCTGAAACCGGACGCCATGCCCGTGAAGCACCGACCCTATCGGTTGAACCCACGGATCAAATAAAAGGTCAAGATGGAGATCGAAAAGATGTTGGCAGCAGGTCTAATCTTTCCGGTGGAAGAAGCGGAGTGGGTGAGTCCTATCATCATTCTGAATAAGAAGGATAAGTCAGAAATCTGAGTCTGCGTCGACTACTGAAGTCTGAACAACGCCTGCATCCATGATCCGTTTCCCACTCCTTTCAGCGATGAAGTATTGGATCATTTTGCGGGAAATGAATCTTACTCCTTTACAGATGGATTTTCGGGCTATCATCAGGTGCGTATTACGGAAGAAGACAAGACGAAGATGACGTTCACCACCGAGTGGGGATCGTTCGCATACCACGTGATGTCGTTTGGCTTGAAGAACGCCCCAACCATGTTTTCTCGGATCATCATCGCTACTTTCCGGGAGTATATCCACAAGTTCCTAGAAGTCTACATGGAAAATTGGACCGTCTGCAGTTTGCTAAAGAGACACGCCACCCTGTTGCGTATCATGTTCGATCGGTGTCGCCAGTTGCAGATTTCCTTGAACTTGAAGAAATGTATTTTTGCAGTTCATTTTAGCACACTGTTAGGACACATGGTGTGCAAGAAAGGGGTCTGCGTCAACCACGCCAAGGTAGTCATGATCATCCACATGGAAGCCCCCGAAACAGTGAAGCAGTTGCAGGCACTGCTAGGGCACGCAGGTTATTACTGACGGTTTATCCGAAATTATGCAAAGATCACTGCTCCCTTAGAAAAGCTCTTGCGGAAGTTGGAAGTGTTCCAATGGACAGAGGAGTGTCAGATGACCCTTGACGCCTTGAAGGAAAAACTGGAAACGACGCCCATTCTGGTTCACCCAGATTGGGATAAGCAGCTCCACGTGCACATTGACGCTTCCAGTATTTCACTTGGGGTTGTCTTGGCGCAACCAGGGGAGACGACAGTTGACCACCCGGTTTACTTCGCCAGCCGCAAATTGTCTAATGTCGAGTGGAATTACACCACTACCGAACGAGAGGCCCTTGCAATGGTGTATTCGCTCCAGAAATTTCGCCACTATCTTCTGGGAGGAAAATTCAAGTTCTTTACGGATCATTATACGTTAAAGTACCTGGTCAATAAGCCCGTCTTGGAAGGACAGATCTATCGGTGGCTCATAATCTTCCAAGAATTTACATTCGAAGTGATTTTCAAGCCCGGGAGGTTGAACATTGGACCCGATCATTTATCCCGGTTGGAAACAGGGGAGAACGACAGCTCTCTCGATTATCAGCTGCCAGATGCTGATCTTTTCTGCATCAAATCTGTACCTGATTATTTGGCTGATATCGCCACTTATTTGACCACGGGGTAGTGCCCTCAGCACTACACCCCGCTTCAGAAGCAGCACCTGGTCGTTCGCGCTGCCGAGTATCAACTGATAGCAGGGAAGCTATACAAATTGGGTCTCGATGAGGTTCTGCGCAGATGTATACTTGACCACAAGCATGAAGCTGTAATGTGGGAATGCCATAGCGACGTTGCAGGCAGGCATGTGGGGGCGAAACCCACTGCCAAGAAGGTGCTTAAAGCTGGCCTATGGTGGCCAAAAATCCACGACGATTGCAAGACTTTTGTGAAGAAATGCGATGTCTGTCAGCGAACGGGGAGTCCCTCTCACAGGGACGAGCTCCTGCTACACCCGGTGCATGTGTTGCGGTCGTTTGAGAAGTGGGATGTCGACTTCGTCGGTCCCATAGCCTCGATCACCCGGAATTCCAAGGCCCGGTACATCATTACCGCAACTGACTACCTCACCAGGTGGGCTGAGGCAGTGACGGTATGGGATTGCACGACAGATACAGCAGCACGATTCATCTTTGAACACATCATCAGTTGGTTTGGTTTCCCGCGAAGTCTAACCAGTGATCAAGGTACGCATTTCATTAATGACACGATCAAATCGCTACTGGACACATTCATGATCCAACATCACAAAAGCAGCCCATACCACCCACAGGCCCATGGTACTGTTGAAGCATTCAATAAAATTTTTGAAAAGGGCTTGACTAAGATCTGCAATGCCCAGTGCGACGATTGGGATGAGCGACTACTAGCTGCATTATGGGCCTACCAGACTATAGTGAATCGCTTAACCAATCAGACACTGTTCCAGCTGGTGTATGGCCGGGAAGCTATGGTTCTCGCCGAGTTCACTGTACCGAGTCTTTTAATTGCCACATCCCTCAAGTTCTCAGACGAGGAGTCACTATGGGAATGCCTCCATGAACTACAAGAACTGGACGAGGCCTAGTTTCTGGCCGAATTTCACTAGAAGGTTCAGAAGGATAGGCAGAAAGCGTGGCACGACCGCCACATCAAGAACAAAATGTTCCAGGTTGGCGGCAAGGTCCTCTTATATGACAACAAGTTTTAGAAGTTCCCAAGAAAGCTATAGATGCACTGGTTGCGACCTTACTTCGTCATCGAGATTAGAGATTCCGGAGCCGTTCAGTTGGCTCAGCTGGATGGTACTATTTTACCTGGGTGGGTGAATGGCGTATGCCTGAAACCCTGCCAGGAGTAAGTTCCTTTCACTTTTCATCAATAACTCTCGCAACCGAGAGCACCCGTAGAGTAGTGTAGCTGAATAACTCTCTCGCAACCAGGATGAGCATAGGTAGTATTTTTTGTTCTTGCACAGCTTGTCAATAACCACTCTGTTGCGGGGACCGCACCGCAACCGACTGTGGTCGGGGAGGGGCGTGTCCAGTGTGTCATCCCTGTAGGATCAATAAACGTGTCAATGTCATTCCAGGTCATTTCAATCAATACTTGTGTCAGTCCGTAGGATCATCTAGATTTTCATCATAAATTACCATAATTGGAAGTAACCTCGCCATAATCATTTTTCCATCATCCGCAGTAACCTTAGCCATCGCGTCCGCCCATTTCCCCATGCCACCGTCAGCCACTGTTAGAATACACATTGGCACACGATTGATCGCACAATTATCGCCGAGAAGAATGCCAGCAGGAATTAACTCGTTAGGGGGTCTCATAAACTTCACTCGTGCTAGGTTAATACATAACTTGCATGGAAAAAATCAAGAGAATGTCGGAGCAGTTAGACTTAGCAATTGAAGCAGAACCAGAGCAGCAAAAGTATCCAGACGCACAGCACCAAGAGAAGACGCCGAGATGAATTCTGCAAGTTTATCAGCGCTGAGCGAACATGCCGAAAGCCCTCCCAGCCGTCCTAGAACCAGAGCTCGACAACAGAATTCACAAGACAGAGTCCCTTGTCGGGAAATACGACAATGCGGCCCTCATAGATGCCGACCTCTCAAACTCTGTCGAGTTCCCAGCACTCAATTGGTAGGTGTATATGGAACATTACTACACAACAGCCGAGCACTCAGCAAACAAACTTTTACCAGAGTTTCGGGGCCTCCAGCAATCTTCTCTTCTGAACTTAAGAAATCTTCTAGTCTTCAGGAGCACAGGCCCAGCTATGCAGTGCACTAGGTTCCTACTCAGTCGCATCCATAATGGGTCCTTGTGGCTGAATAAGGAAATTCCCATTCATGCTGAGGATATCCATCGTCTTACAGGGCTTTCACAGAATGGCGCAGATGTCTCGACTGCATGTCAAACCACCTCCAAGCGAGCGCAGAAGTCGGGAGACGCAGACTTGTATGGAAAATATGGCACCCGACAGCGAGGAAAGGGAGCCAAGATGGAGCTTATCAATAAGCCCGAGATTAAATTCGCGTGCTACCTCATTGCCAGTAAGACAATGAGGCACTACACAAAGGGCAAATGCACTGCGTTCAGGGCGCCAAGCTGAACTAGTGCTCCTTCCTGTTGAAGGAACTGTTTGACGCGTGCGAAGAAAACTACAAGCGCGCTACAAGCTTCATTTATGGATATTTGATCGTTTCCTTTGCCATGTGGAAATGGCACACTCCCCTTGTCAGGTTACTAGTGGAAATTCTAGAGGGCCAACCTCTCGTGATGAAGTTCATTCCGTGGAAGGTGTCGGTTGATCCAAGCACCAAGCAAGTGAATGCAGAGGCATTTCAGACTTGGTATGGTTTAATGACAGACGTGGTAACCAGCCAGAAAAGGGTGCCCAAGAACCTGTTAGATGAGTACAACGAGCAAGTGTGGTTCGGGGTCAGTCACAGGCATACGTACCTCCGACCTACTTGCATGCCGGAGGACACCTTTCGCATGAAGCCGCTGAAATTCCAGCTTGAAGATACCGCCTTCCACAATGAAGTCTGTTCGTGGCCAAGGGTCGCAATGGAAATCCGCGACGGGGTACCCAGGTACAAATTTGATCAGATGTTACCGTAGCAACAGCCTGCCAAGATGGATGTAGAGGCGACACCACAGGAACTCCTTGTGCCGCTCATCCCCATCATTCGCCACTTAAACACTCAGGTATGCAATTTTAATGTGGCAGCCAAGGTCATTTCAAGCGGTGCTGCTTCTTTCCCTTTACTTTTTGAGTTCCATCTTTCTCGCTCTACCTCACACCCCCACACAACTCCTCTCACCTCCCCCATCCCTACTGTTCTATTTACTTCTTCAAGCCTAATCATAACCCCGATGGGAGAGAAGAGAAAAACTACAGATCAATTAGAAGCTCCTCAGGCCAAGCGGGCCCGCAACACCGAAGCAAATCCGGTGGTGGACCTCACTGAGGATGATCCACCATTGCCATGGAGTACAAGGATGCTGATATAGGAAGAACCCCTCATTGACCCCTCATATTTTATCAATATTCAACTTCCACCTCCACCCACCATTCCACCTCCACCTACCACTTCATTCGCTCCATCCAATTCATCCGCTACCATGTCCGACCCAATCATCCGGGAACTCCTTGGTGGGGACCATGGGGCCGAAGTTGACTCCAATACTGCAGCAGTAGTACCACCGGTTGACCCCGCTGGAGAACCCCAAGTTTCTCTGTCTGATATAATTACCCAAATGGCACAAATTGTTACCGACTCAGCTAGGGCTCAGCCTGAGCCCATTATACCTCCACAGGTTGGCAATACAGATCGGCAGGAGAGGTCGGACTTGAATATGGCCGACTCAGTGCATCAATAGACCCTGCCGCCATCCCCTCCAGAGCATTCTAATCAATCATTTTCCAGTGGGAAACCCTTGCAGGAACGGAGGTCGGACCAAGGCACTTCGGGGATCACCAATTTAGAAACATGGGGTACAACTCAGCTGTACTTATTTATCCAGAGGGCAGCCCAACAGGCCGAACGACTTAATTCTGAACTACAGCAAAGGTGCAACGAGCAACAGTAGCAGATTGCAGCGCTTAGTGAACAACGCGACCAAATCACAACCACATAGGGGCAGCTGCAAGGGCAGATAGAATAAGTCACCACGGTGTTTTCAGAGGCATGGCCAGCCGTCGAGGCTCATTATACCCAACTGCCTGCAAATGTGTCAGAGACAAGTATCGTAGAATAGGACCTCCACCTCCGGATCGCACTCAATGGCATCCAGAAGGAAAATGTGGAGCTTCACGCAGCGTTAGCAGCCCGGCCAGCATTGCTCGATCCAGAGGCAATTTACATAGCACAAATTGTCGAAAACAGAACCAGGTCCACCAGATGCAAGAAACTCTCAGCTTTGCAATGCGTGATGCTTACGACCTCCTAAAGGGTCTTCGGGAGTGCTCAATGGCTCTAACAGTCAAAACACAGTGAATCTCCATGTAGCTGCAAAAAATTTCGAGAGAAATCCAAGAGGCCACGAACCCCGCACGGTTGGACCAACTATATGCCCAGGAGGATGCTCTAGAGGTGTCGATTCAGCAAACAGAGGCCAGCTCAACAATGGCCAAACAGGTAATTCATGAGCTCTGCCTGCCCCTCCAACGTAGTGCCAAGACAATGCAACAACTAGCCGCCGAGGCCGAAACCCAAATCGGCACGGTGTTCGGGACTTTACTGGCGCATGTAGAGGAGGCAACTGTCATTAAGATTGCCGCAGAAACAGATTCATTGGTACAGGGGTGGCAGCAAGCTATATCGACCTTCCATGAGCTTAAGGCTACAATGTTCAGCAAAGTCCCTGATTTGGGGCCCTTGTTTGGAAAACAGGCTGAAGGCGCACAACGAGGACAGGGCACGGGGTCCAGCGGGGTGATGGAGATAGAAACAGTGATCTGTGATTGACTCGAGGACGAGTCAAGAAACTGTGGTCGGGGCCTGTTGGGGCCCTTGTTTTGAAAACTTGTTTTGAATATTTTTAATTTTGAATAAATGACATATTTTGGGTTGCGGAATGACACATGGTAGTCGCAACCAAATCGCAACTACAGTAAGTCGCAGAGCTATCAAGGTGGTGAAGAAGCAAGAGATAGCTGAAGAAAGCAAAAGCATAAGCGCAGACAGAGAGAAGATACAGTGAAAGACAAAAAGTAGAACTCACAACTCACAAGAGAGAATCCGGAAGCCGCCGAAGAAGAACACAAGAGGAACTGGCAGTTGCGATGGCGGGTGAATAAATAGCAGTCACCCGGCTGAAAGAAGAGAGGAATGTGACAGAAGGGACGAATGTAGAGTGCCTGAAGAGGATTGAGTAGATGCTGCAGAGGGAATCCATTCCAAGCATTATATCTCTGTAGTTCCTAGGTTTCTCTTATCTATCTTTCTGTTCTATAAGATGTCTGTGACAGATGTGTATGGATCTTGCTGTGGAAGCGATGTAACTATGGATTTGGTTGAAGATTATTAATATACCTGCAGGTTACTGTCTGATCTTATGAGTCATATGCATGCATGATGTCTGTGATGCTTTAAAATTTTATTTTCTTAATACCTAATCGATGTTCTGAATTTTCTTGCGTATATATGATGTTGATGCAATCGATTCTATGTTAGCCATGAGTTGAGGATCCCTCCATCACCATTGATCTCTTTCCCCCCTGCATGCGGTCGCGGCACGCCTCGGGTGAGACTCTCTGCTCTCCGGAGTAGGGTGATAATGCCAGCGTGGTTCTAGACTACTGTGAATACCCTTGTTGGCTCCAACCTCTGAACCTGGGTCTTGCCTGTGAGACATGTTTCTTTGCCAACATGTGGGTGTATATATAAAAAATGGGGTGATAATTCACCTTCCTTGTGACCCTTGGACTACCCTCATGATTGTTTTACTTCTCTATGACCTTTCTACTTCCTACATGACTTTTTCACATTACATGGATGACTCTTGGACTTCCAATTTACATTACATTTCTCCAATATTGAATTAACATAATCCACAAAATTATGTGGCACATGATGACTCATGACATGACATGACATGACATTGATGACATGGAAATGTCAAGCTACTCATTGTTGTTGCTTTATTTGTGTCTTCTTGAGAGATGGAACATGCTCTTCTCTTTCCTCCTCCACATGGCTTGAATATAAGGAGTCTTCAGTGTGATCTTGGTATTCAACTGTTGTCGAAATCTGGTGTCCCTTTGTCTCTTTTAATTGATCAACTTTTTTTCGTAGCTTTAAAGTTGTCTTCTAGCAGGGTCTTCTTCTTGATCTCCTTCATCATCATCTTGTCATAACATGATAGAATACATGCAACTGAAATGCACTCATGACAAGACGAAATTGGTCCAATAAACCACTAGTCTAACATGCTTCATAATAACCATTAACTAATTTGGAACCTGGTGGCAATCTGGGATACAAGCTTAAGAATTGTGCAGTTTGAAACTCAGGAGGTAAGGGGTCAAGACTTTGACTTGATACTATGTAGTGCATAGTTCATGCAGGCCAGGGCTAGTCATATACCTATTTGAGGGGCTCAAGGGGTTAGGTTGGGGGATTTAGGCATGATTTTTCCCATTACGCAGTTCCAAAGGGAAAAAGGCCAAGGGATTGTACAATTTCACAATTAAAGGGCTCAAGGCCGAGGCTTCACTACAAGGAAAATACCCTCTAGCGGATGTTTTTGAGGAACCCCTTATAAAAATACCCCAGACATCCGTTTCTAGTGGAGGTTACTAGAGGAGGTTGGTGAGCGGAGGTGTTTGTGGATGTATTTTGTACAGTGCGCTTATCACTGTAAAACGCACCAGTGTGTTCAACACAAGAAAGTACCGGTGCGCAAAAAACATTGGCACACCGGACACCGTGCACTCCGTACATACCCGCCTGATGCATTTCATTTTTGTAGCACACTGGTAATTTACAACGCATATGCACCAATGCCTCATAGAAAGTGCGCGAAAACAGAAACCACCCGGTGCGGAGTGATGAAAACGCACCAGTGTGCCCATAAACACTGCACACTAGAACGGGGTTAAATAAAAAATAATTTACGACAAAAAAACCACACAAAAAATTGGCACACCAGACATCGTGCGCTCCGTACACACCTACCCAGTGTGTTTTATTACTGTAGCGCCCCGACGCTTTACATAGAATCTGCACCGGTGTCTCATAAAAAGCGCGCAAAAACAGAAATTGTCTTGCACGAAATAACAAAAGTGCACCGGTGCGCCCATAAACCCCATGCACCAGAACGAGGTTAAATAAAAATAAATTACGGCCAAAAAACTGCAGAAAACATTGGCACACCAGACACCGTGCGCTCCGTACACACCTGCCTGGTGCGTTTTATTATTGTAGCACCCCGATGCGTTACAGATCATCCGCACGAGTGCCTCATAAAAAGCACACAAAAAAATAAACTGCTCGGCATGGAATGACGAAAACGCATCGGTATGTCCATAAAACCTGGCACACCAAAAGGGGGTTAAATAAATAAAAAATTACGGCCAAAAAATTGCACAAAACATTGGCACACCAGACACCGTGTGCTCCGTACACACCCTCCCAGTGCGTTGTATTACTATAGCACACAGGTGCTTTACAAACCGTCCACACCGGTGCCTCATAAAAAGCGCGTGAAACAGAAACTACCCGGTGTGGAAGGAAGAAAATGCACCGGTGTGCCTATAAAATCCCGCGCACCAGAACAAGGTTAAATAAAAAAATAAAAAAAATTACAGCCAAAAAATCACATTCTTCACTTTTGTCAGTGCTACAGAGCTCTCAAGCACCGGTGCAATTTACCCTTATATGAGCCGCCCTGACATCGGTGCTCCTATTACACTCATTGCATGCATTGTTGTTGTGCATTTCCCACCAATCTCCAGCTTGAATTTTGCAAAACAGTGGACAAATTTTCTTTTGCAAATTCTACAGCCAATATGCCTCCTCAATGAGCAAATGTACAGGTATTTTTCTTGTTTTTCCATAATTAATCTTTTCAGTGGATTAGAATTTCAAATAACCTTAAAATTAACCATTTAAAAGAAAAATAATAATTTGTCACACGGTGCGCTTGAGCCGTTCGGCTCGCACTGATTTTCTCTTCTACCTGTAAATTTACAGGTCGCACCACTACCGATACTAACGGTATCTGCACCGGTTCCAGGGCAGTACCGATAGGCGCACCGCGTTATTTTAAAAAAATTTAAAAATTGCGGTGCGGTCGTTTACCAGGTCGCACCGTTGACAATGTGGAATAGAGGTGAAATGGTGCATTGACTAAAGTATCCGCCCCGGGGCTAGTCATGTTATCAACACACTGTGTTGCTGCTATTCCACATTGTCAATGGTGCGGCCTGGTAAACCGGTGCTAACAGTATCTGCACCAGTTTCGGGGCGATACCGAAGGCGCACCATGTTATTTTTTTTTTTTTTTTTAAAGTCTGATGCAGGCGGTTATCCGGCCATACCATTGACCTATTGGAATAGCTACGACGCGATGCGTTGAAAAAAATAGTAACCTCGGGATGGCTATTTTTGTCAGCACACGACTTTCCGTATTTCGCCTGGGTCAACGGTGCGGCCTTGTAAAAGGCCGCATCGTTAACTATTCCACGATGGCAGGAGGTCAATCTGCTGACTTAACTATATGCCTCGAGGCGTAGAGTTTCGTCAGTGCACTGCCCTCCTAACACCGTACATAGTCAACGGTGCACTATAAATTCTTCTAGAGCACCGTCCTCGGGGCGCTCCATAGAAAGACGCACCGAAACTGGTGTGTGACTGTGTTTGTGGTGTACCGACTTTTTTTTTTTTTTTTTTCAAAAAAAAATTATATATCTATATTTCTAAATACATGTCTCATTTAATAAAAAAATTGTGTTTAGTATGTCAATCATTCAGAAATGTGAAAGGAGAGAAAAGGGGGAACAACAACAAGAACAAGCAGAGCAGTATAACATGGTTCACCTGTGAGAGGCACAAGAGAGGGAGAGAGATGCGTACCCTCGCCTTATTATAGCAGCTACGCAGGGGCTCCT
>CM076583.1:712536166-712654501 GCA_034641835.2 Pinus albicaulis | reverse complement strand
GTTTCTGGGAGCTTAGGAATGGTAATAATGCCTTGTTTTGGGAGGATGCCTGCCAACAACTCTGGAAACTTGAAAGCCCCTATTTTCAACCACTGCAACAATGGTTTTAGGACAACGGAAAACTGAAGGTGCATCAATACTGGGCAAATGATGTGGATCATCAGCACTGGCAGAAATGGAGTTTAATCCCTCTCCCACCAGATGAGAAATTATCGAACCTCCTTCACAGCCTCGATACCATCTTAAGGAAAATACTAATAAGAGCCACCCAGGGGTAGGATATCCTAGGCTGCGGAAAGCTCAATGGTGGAGCCTTTAATCGATACCATCTTAAGGAAAATACTAATAAGAGCCACCCAGGGGTAGGATATCCTAGGCTGCGGAAAGCTCAATGGTGGAGCCTTTAATCTCAAAGAAGCTCGAACTTACATAGAAAATAGGGATAGTGAGGACAAGGTAGGCTGGTTCGACAATGTTTGGGATTGCAATATGTGGCCTAAGATTAAAATTTTTCTATGGCTCCTTATGAACCGGAAGATTCTAACTTGGGAAAATCTAGTGAAAAGAGGGTTCACTGGACCATCTCGATGCCCCTTTTGTAAGGAGCAAGAGGAGATGATGAACCACTTTCTCAATGAATGTGCCTGGACTGGCAACCTATGGGACTAGATAAAAAGCATATTCAAGAAAACTGACCGGACCAAAAGTTCCATTCATGATACTATTACCAATTGGCGACTGAATTATTCCAACAGCAGCATGGTTAATAATTTATGGAGGCTGAGCCTTGGTTTCCTGGTCTGGACGGTTTGGAAAGAAAGGAATAATCGCATATTTCAGAAACAGGGCTTTAGGAAGCTCGATGAATTAAAAACTATCATTATGCAGGGTTTGAAAGAAATGGTTCTTATTTGCTTCTAGACCAAGAAAGTGGACTCGTTATCTCCAAATGACATCTGAATCCTGGAAATGTTTGGCATTTCTGGATTGGCGGAGCTTTGTGCGCAAGAAACCCACCTTCGGCCTACTCCATCTCCTGCAATCTGGCAAGCTCCTTCCCCGGGCTATTGCAAGCTAAACTTTGATGGGGCATCAAGAGGCAACCCAGGGCCTGCTGGGCTGGGAGGGGTCCTGCGTGACGAGAAGGGAGAAATTCTTCATATCTTTTGCAGGGAATTGGGAAAGGCCACAAATAAAGAAGCTGAATTTTCCACTTTGGAGCAAGGGCCGGTCCCACCGCCCGTAAAGGCCTCGGCCATAATGTAGGCGACTCCCGGCATCGCCATCACCGCCATCCAAGTTACAAAATGGGACGAAGTCAAGGCCACGAAGCATTGGTGCTCAGGCCGTCAGGATCGGACTTTAATCGCGCAACACCTCGACATCTCCGAAGGCCGCATTATGTGCTAGCCAATCACCTAGCCAACTATGCGGTTGATCACCCAACGGAAATCCATGACATGTGCTGGCAGGATTTAATGCAAGGTGAGCTTCAGGATCAGTGTGACATCATATCAAGTAAATACATCACTGCCGGCACGACCGCGGAGGACAGTCGGAAGCGTATCAATCATGAATAGTTTATGGAGATACCCAATTTGGTTAATTATGTCAGGTGGCACAGCCCGGAAATATCATAGGGAATGTCTTGGAAATGGCGTCCCATCATTTGAAAGGACAGCCGCAGGTACAACCATTCCTTATGGTGGTTAATATGGGGCCTTCGAGCATGTGAAACGATCGCCCTTGAGAAGGAGATCTCTGATCGTTGCTCCAGCATTGGTGGTTGGTTCAGCTAGCAAGTTGCCGAGCATCATGGCATTAAATGGCTTTCAACTAGCTTATCATCCCCCCCTATAACCCACAATTCTATTTATTGGAGAACTTGCTCTCCCCTTCTCATTCTCGATGAAGCGTTGAGGTGTCTATGCTTTGATTTGAAGCGCGTTTATTTGGTTTTCAGCAAGCTCACAGTTCTCTTCTGTCTGCAATCAATGGCGGATCATAACCTCTATAGTGTCAAGGCTTCGCAAGCCCTTAAGCGAGCCAAGGACTGATATGAGACCTCTGTCTCCAAGAGAGGAAAGTAGACGATTGACCTGCTTCAGGAGGAGGTGGATAGGTCTCGAGCCCAAGTGGATGACAGTGCTATCAACAAGGAGGTAGACTGGCTAGTCGACTTGGGAACGCCATCCACGCGGACCACCCAATTTCTATAGACCCAGACAGTTGCTTGGCAAATGAAAACAATGCTTGCAAAGGCCATAGAAATGCAGGGAGCGGCTGTCAAGGAGACCTTCGCTGCAACATCCATGGCCTCTGCTAGAAACACAGCAAGAATGGACAAGCTCGAGATTTCCCTCAATTCTCTAACAGAAGAGCTTCGCATGCAGGCCAAATCCCTGGACAACTTCGTTCGCCGCTTCGACCTCTATCTTCGCCACATCCTCAACATTTCAATCGAAATCCCAGCTGATGACTCGCACACCACCATAATTCGGCGCTTCAAGCCGCGGATCCAACCGAAGGGTGCCGAGGAGGCTAGTCCAAGCGCTGCTGGTCAATCTGGTGCTTCTAATCCAATTCTGTGATGTTTGCTTTCTCTATATGGTTTATTTCCTGTCTGTCAATAGTTTTTAAACAATATGTACACGACCGTTATTCTAGAATTAGTAGGCTCTATTTTTGTCAGTTCCTTTTCCACCATAGGCAACCCTGCGTGGTTGGCCTGGGGGTTGTTTTCTTTGGTTTATTCCTTCTGCAGGAGCTAGGTTTAGAGCTAGAAATTTCTGTGAGAGTGCAAGAATAGGCTCGGGAACCCTCTATGGTTCACCAAAGGTCTCACCATTTTTGTATACATATGTAACCTCTGCTTTCTTTGTTTAATACATATAACTACCGACTTACACAAAAAAAAAAAAAATTAAGTTTCTTGTCCACGGGCCTTGACGTACGTAATTGGGTGCCTATTAGGACACCTTGATGTGAAGTCACTAGTTCAATTCTACACACCTTACCAAACTAATGCGTATTATAGTCATTGAACTCAGGACTAAATGAGATATTGTTTGTTTTTGTCTTTGTTTACAAATCCTAATAAAAATGGGATGTTATTTTTGTTTCCAAATCTCAAGACAAGCCCAAAGCCAATGCCTCCATCAAAACCCCAAAGCCAAACTACTAAACGACAACCATCACTTGATCCTCAAGCTCAAAATTATATTTAAAAGAAAGATTTTTAGTGGGATGAATAAACATCAAACTTTACGAACCACAATTTCCAACAAGCTAATTGTTATTTCTATTGCAATTAAATGTGTTCAAGAGTTAATTTGATTCTATTTAAATAACAAGCTTAAGAATTATTTACTTAAAAGGATAATTCAACTTCTATAGGTAGCTAAACTACCAAATGACAAAACCATCACTAATCCCCAAGTCAAAAAATCATATTTAAAAGAAAGAGTCTAGTGGGATGAATAAATATCAAACTTTACGAACCACACCTCAACAAGCTAATTGTTATTTCTGCTGTAACTAAATGTGTTCAAGAATGACTAATTTGATTTCTATTTTAAGTACATGGTTATGAATTCTTTACTTAAAAGGAGAATTCAACTCATAGGAGTGGTATCCAATAATTATGAATTCATATGTAAGTATTATTACTAGAACAATCTATTTACCCAAATTTGACTTTATCAAGATGATTTTTAACTCTGTCGGGATTATCACATACATTCATTGAGACATTCCACAAATATCTTGGTTAGAAATCCTAATTTCATCAGGCATTTTTTACAAGACAATTAACAACCGTAAATAGCTACAACTATTGGATAATTATGACAAACAATTTGCAAGCATACAATATACAACCATTGAGACATTTTTTCAAACACTTGCGACCATCATGTTCTTAAGACAACTTTGACAAATCATTAGAAACATGAATATAAGTGATTTTACTCAACCTATTTAAAATCATGCAATTCATAAATTAAAATTTCAAATATTGGCATATTAAAAAAAAAAACTACACCATCTTAATCCTTCACCAAAAACTTGAGAGAAGACACATGGTTGGCAATAATTTTATGAAAATTTCCCATATCACAACTGCTTTTGAAAAGAATTGTTTTGGAATCGAATGGGGGTTATAGGTCCTGCTACGTATACCCCTAATGTTGGGTTGAATCACATCCAAAAATCCCAGGGATGTAAGTATTCATTAAAACAACAAAAAATTAGATCCTTAATGTCTTATTTACCACTTTTTGTCAAACACATGGAATACAAAATTTCATCTACAACTCTACATGAGGAAAGACAAAATGTAGATTTATGACACTAAGATATTCACACATTTCTAAATCCACCATGAGTTCTTGAAACATTTTACAACCCACAAGCTAATTCCTTTGACATAATTTGACAAAGTTTATTGAAACAATTGCTAATTTATAAACACATGGAAACCATGAATGTTGCATCCCATATGCTTTTTGTCAAAGTTCTAACAGTAATATACCAAAAATTTGAATAAAAACATTGAATTATTGATAAGAATATCAAAAATAATCCACAATTGAAACTTGATTTCAAACTTACCTCAAGCCTTTGATATTCCAAACCATATTTTAGCTACCATTATTTTTGCATTTTCTTTTAAGGGTTGATTCTATAATCCTCTAGGCATATTTCTGGGTACATGTCCATTTTCTTACTTTCTTGCAAGCTGAAAGTAAGAACTTAATCATGCATAAATAAATTTATAGTATTTCTCTGCTCAAGGATTTTTTCAAACACTTTGCAAATATACCAAATCCTTTCTAAAATGCATTTAATTACCTATTTCAATTATAACAACACAAAACCATAAGTCATGAAATCTTACCCAACCTATTTTGCAATTCTTAATTATAGAATGATAATTAGCAATATTGATTTTCCTTTCTCAATGCTACAATACCAAGATTAGTACCATAATCTACACCAATAATAATTCAATCTTGAGATCTAAACATCAATACATATAGACTTCCTTTAGCCTTGATTTTCAACTAGCCAATAAGATAACATAAGCTTAAACCAAAATTATATTCTTACAACAATTTGAAATTTTATTTTTCTTTATCTCTTAATGCTATACTACAATTTTAGAACAATTAAAAATTATACCCAATAATATATTCAACTCAATCACGTAGTGGATGTGACACACATCTAATTATTTAACCAAATCATTCGAACCATCAAGTGTTTTCCTCTCAACCATATCTAGGAACAAATTCTCCCTCGGGAACCTCCGAGTCATAGAAGCCTTACATAGTACCAAAATATTGGTGTAGAGAGAAATACAAGGAAAGCCAAGGACATAAGCTTCTCTTCCTCCCAATACCACTCATGGTCAACTCCACCACGTACAAATACTTAGTAATTTAGTTTAGGAATTTCAAATTAATTTCGAAATCAATCGTTACCTACGTCTCCCTCTCATAATATTTCTTTATTTTAAAAATCTCTCTCCAACTCGTACGTGGGCACGTACCCCAAGTGAGAATACATGAGACACATATATAGGAAGAGAACAAATTCTTGTCATAAAGGAGTAGTAATATGTATGCTTTGTATTCCATTTAGAGGAGTGCAACTCATGCTATTGCTGCAGGTATGCATTCCTTAGTTAAGGAGAGGTATGCATGCCTTAGTTAAGGAGAGTGTAACATATGCATTAAAGAGAGCGTAAGAGGCATATTTTATGGCATGTCTTTAATGAGTGTAAAAGGAATATATCATTCTTTGATGAGTGCATAAAATATAGTGTAATGTATTATTAAGAGAGAGAGAGGGAGTTACATAGAGCCATGAGAATCATCAAGGAGAGAGGTGTAATGTGATTGAGGAGATGTAGGTGACTTACAATTCCCTTTTTAATAATAATATCATTATCTCATAAAAACATAATAATACTGTTAATAATATTAATAATATTGAGGGTTAAGTTGAGATTGAAACTATTTGGATTTATTAATGATAATCTCTAAGTGATTTTACTAACCACACTTGATTACCAATTTATGCAAGGTGATTTACTATTTTTGGAAAACATACTTGAGATGCTAGGACATGACTTTATATTTTCATAAATTCACATAATTGCTTTAATGATATTTTATTAAGGAAATCTTATCCCTAAGTTTTCCACAGAGTGGTATTTTTCTTCTCGAGAATAGGATTCCATGATCCCTATTGCATGCATCTCCATGCCTTAGTAGATTGAGAACTTCGTGCCCTAATATACTCCAACGATCCAAGATTCCACACCTTCATCTTTTAAATATTTAGGACTTTGCATCCCAATATTTTTATTATAGATCCAATACTCCATGTCTTTATCTTCTATGCATTTAGGACTTGAGGCCCTAATTTCCATGCTTCTCCTATCTACTCGCTTTGAAACTTTTCTCTTCATCTTAAGGCACCGATTTTGAACTCATTCCCATTTGATGGTTCACAGTAAGTTCTTGATACAAGACCAAGAATTGTGCATGACTTCCACAATTATTTTGGTTTTTAAGAAATGACGTCCATGGTAATTTATAATTTGAAACATCCTTTTTTGGTAAATAACCAATTCCCCTTCCACATCTTACTCAAAAGACAATATTGAAATATATAATCATACAAATCATGTATCGTGACTTCTACATGACTTCCACGTAATCTATAATTTGAGCATCCATGTTTGCTAATAAATCACTTCTTGCCACACATTTTTCTCAATACAATATTAATCATATATAATCATACAAATGAGGTATCATCCATAAATCATAATTAACCATATGTTCCACATAACCATGATCATCCATCCCGATTCCATGTGTCTCAATCCCTGATCACCATCCACATGCCATACACCTATGTCCAAACTAGGATACCAATGGGAAAACATCGATAATATGCACTTAACCAAAATCAACCTTACCAAACCAACCTTTATCATACGAACGTTGTAAAATTCATAGGACCTAAACTAGGTCTATAGAATACAAGAATATACATACATCTAAAATTCATAATCTTTATATCACCGCATCAAATAAACCTCTTCAAGTGTCATCAAAGCTATCTCGCCAAGAAGGGACACTACATACTCCCCCTCTTGGGCTAAACTTGGCCCAAATTTTTTCCTACAATCATAAGATACTTATTTATTTTTCGATTCTCCTATAAACAAGGCAAGTTAACCTTATGTAGAATTATTTGACTATTTTTTCTTAATTTCAATCCATAGTTTAATGTTTGCAAATTGAAGAAACTCCATGAAAACCAAAACATACCATTCTTAATCATGTAGAAAATATATCCATGACATATTAGGCATGTTTTGATATAAAATGCCAAATACTTCTATCAAAAAGATCCATAATAATTTATAGCAGCACTGTATAAAAAATACTATTTATGTAATTTATATGACATATACTTAATCTATCTATAATAATTTTATGTATCTCTACATGCTTTTCTTTCTCAGTCTGTGACAAATCCTACATGTGTCATCTTCTTGGTTCTATAGTATGTTGATATTTCATGATCCAAGTGGATATTGGTGGCCACCCACCTATTCCATTTGGACCCCCACCACGGGGTTCTTTCATTTTTTCGCCTTTAGCACAACTTACTATTTTTAGTAGTTTTTTGTCCCTGAATCCCGCAGCCATTTTGAGGCCCTAAATGACGTTTAGAAATCAGGAGCAACACGGTAGTTTTACATGTTGCTCACATAAAGTTGTATTCCTCGGTTAGATATTTCTAACGAGTCATCGAGTGTGTCAAACAAGAGATCGTATGCCAAAGTTACATCCCCAGGAAGATTGATGTACCAATTTACCCAAACACTACCACAATTTTGTCTTCACTCTAGGTTAGGTTGGATGTTTAGGGTTTTCCATTATTTCTAAACAAATAAACAGGCTCTTGAGCCTCATTGTAACATAGTTCATAGGCTTGTTGCTGCCACATATATTCTCACGTATAAGCTACTAGTGCCTTAGCTAGTTTATTTCCATTATGTCTCAGAGCATATTTATGTTATTTTATATTAATTTCTAGCGTAATTTCATTTCGCTGAATCTCTCGTGGTTTATGTTTATTTATGTATATTTTTGTGTTCCTGCATAAATCTAGACCATTGGTATCATAGTGGTTTGATCTTCCTCTAATTTTCGCATGTCCCCAACGAGGTTAGGTATATGGAGTTAGGGCTCGATATGTCAACCCTTGCAAGATCAACCTCACAAACCTTGATGATCTCCCATGGCGGAAGAAAATAAATATGAGGGAGAAGGATATCCATCAAATTATTTCTCGAGGAGGCCCTCGAGAAACAAAAAGGAACGCGATGATGGATAAATTTTCCCGCATCCTTCAACAAAGTGTCCATCACGGCGCATCTACATCCGCATTCACTACATGCGCCTCCTTCGGCGACAGGTCAACTTCGACATTCCTGTACTGAAGGCCGGAGAGATTCAGACGTTGCAGATAGATGGCTGAATTTTTGGGAAGGGTATTTTCGGTCCATGATTCGATCGAGAAAATATTACTTTTTCACTCCTCAACGCCGCCCCCCCCATGTCAAAGAACGTGGAAACTTCATCGTGAATAGAAGGATGAGAGGGAACCTCTATTCTTGGTCGCACACACTTTGAATTCATTCCCGAGATGGCATCCAAGAACAATATTATCCCGTAGGGAGCTATGAGGATAAGTGCATCCAATCGACCGCGCTCGCAAAACAAAGGGATGAAGATGTGCACGAACCGACGAATTTTTTTCCATACCTTGTGCATGGTATCAGAAGTGACATCTATCCATGATATTCATTCATCCATGGTATGTATCCACCCATGTATTCATACACACATGGAATTTACCCATGGTATTGTAAATGGCATCCACCCATGGTATTGTAAGTGACATCTTCCCATGGTATTCATTCACCAATAGTATTCATTCACCCATGGTATTTAGCCACCCATGGAATTCACCCGTGGTATTATAACTAAAATGCTATTAATAACAAGTCACATCTTGTAAAATGATAGATTGTCAGCCACAATGTAGCTTCTACAACTATTCTTTGTTTTAATATTTCTTTGTGGTTTTATTACCGTGTATTCTTCTCTCATTTTGTTGGAATTCCTTAATTTTTCGTACCTTGGGGCCTCCCTCCAAGATCCAGAGATTTGTGTTTATGGTTATTTCTATATATTACTGCATTCCTACATAAACCCGATCATTTTAAACAAATAGCTCACACATTGGTCAGATAAACAACAATGATGGGCCATCCCATCTCACATTCAAATTTTTCCTACAAGAAGCATAAAATCATCCACATATAATTGCCGTTGAAACTACACAACAAAACCCGATGTCATATATCAAACCAACTCTACATCTCACTTGATTTATGTCTTCTCAATCCAAGTTTCCCCTTCTCATTTTTTTAAGGTGGTTCAAAGACACTTGGTGGTCGCTACATCCATGCTAAAAATCCAAGAAGACTAACCTTTAACTAAAACATTTGGTTTATCTTCTAAACATGTTATTCACTTAAAAATGTAAAATTTATTCAAATTTCAAGAAAACAGTTCATCAAGTTGATAAATAATATGAATTTTGACACGATCACCTAACTAACGTAGTTTAGAGTAGTTCATGAGTTCAATCCCCGATAATGTCAATTAATTAGTTTAAATAGATTTCAACCTCTATGAAATTGATAAAATTATTAAGGAGACTATTATGGATTTCCTAGATCTAATTTGTCTTAAGCTAATAGAAAAGATATTTCATCAACTTATCACAATATTTTTTTTCTACATTTCAAGAATTTTAAAATCAATTTAATTCTAGTTAAATTTAACACATACAAAAGAATTACAAATACTAGAGGATAGGTACCTAGTTCACACTTGATTCCATATATCAAAATCAGCTTATTCCAAACATCCTAAAACCACATAGTGGTGTTCACTATACTCTAACAGCTATATTCTCTGTAATAAATGAAAATAATGGATTTAAATCTCAAGAAAATTCATGTTATGAACCTCTATCCATTTAACTTTAATTAATAACATAATTAATCATGTCCATGAGATTTCATCAAAATAATTTTTTCAATCTAACCAGAAGAATTACTTAGTCATAGATATATGTTAGTATGGATTCGACACCCATACCTTAACTAATAGATATATGCTAGTATGGATTCCAAACCCATACATTAGCTCATAGATATATTCTAGTATGGTTTTCACACCCATACATAACATAAGGAAAACATAACCTTCAAGTGTTCCTTGAGATGGGTTCCACAACCCTCCGTGCACCAATCATTTAAGTTTTTTTATTATTAGGAAGGTCATACAAAAACCTAGTATTTGAGTCATTTCAAGTTATTTGATGCATAATGTCAACCAAAATCACAAAATCATGTCAAGGAAATCATAGGGAATTCCATTCTTAATTGTTAAGAATGTATTCCTAAAATCATATTTTTAAATACATCAAATTGATGCACATACATTACCCTGGACCCACATTCACAGCTAAAAGCATCCTCTCAAGGTAGCTTTTGTTAAGTTTCAACTATTGGCTTGAGGAGTCCAGACTCAGATCGTGTACTCGCACAACCAACAAAACCCTCCAACTATTGGTCCTTTCGAAGGAAACATCCGCTTGTGCATATCAAAGTCTCACCCGAAGTAGCAATGGGGGGTGCCGGAACTGTGTTTCCACACCCCCGAGGGAGGAATATATGTGGATTTAAACTTCGGTTTTAATCCTTAAGATAACTGTCAATGCATCGACTATTTTTTTAACTAGATTCATCTAAACTAACAAAACCCTTAAATACGTATGCAAGTTATCGTGAAAAACAAAGAGATCTACTCTTATTTAGATCTAACTTAACGTAAACCCTTAATAATAATATGATTCTTACAAGACACAAAAGACCTACTATTATATGATTAACCCAGGAAAAAACACATCACATAAAAAACTCAGTAATAGATCTATAATCGAAGCATTAACTCATAATGCATTAACACATAAGGAAAAAAACCCAGCTCATCAAAGGATTTTGCCAAAAATTCTCTTTTATTAAGAATATATTCAATGGATACAACTCTTTCTCTCGTACGTATAGCAACAAATTCCCGTACATAGTGCATGACTTTACTTAGGTTTCCGTGCACATATTTGTGATCCTGACTTCATCGCGTACTTATCAACCAAAACTTTAAAAAATCGTATTACCAATCAGTCGATAGCCGAACAGGATGATATATTATGATCCGAGATACCTTTACTCGAATCTTACATGCCTATTTATAAGACTTAGACACACAAAACAAAGGTCTCAAATTATGGTTCGAGCCCCATGTTTTAACCTTTACCCATTACAAAATGAAGGAGATTTGACCCGCCCCCAGCCCCTTGACCTACGTAACGCGCTTTAACAATATTAACAAAAAAAAATCCAGACTTGACTTAGCGGACCCTAGCCAACCAGGCAAAACTCGTGACTCATCATCGAGTCACTCGCTCCCGCATTCCTACATTTCGGCTCAGTGCTTGGATAGCTTCATGCAGAGGTTGGATGGCTCTGTCTCCACGCAGAATTTTTCACTTCTTCATCCGTAGGTCTCCTCCACTACCAAGCCGATACTACGGAGAGTCCTGGGCGGAGTCCTCGAGAGTACCTCTAATGTTCTGCGACAACCGAAGGAGTCAGAGCCCAAGGTTGTCCAAGCGCCGTAGCTTCTCCTTGTGGCGCATCACATCCATCTCATCCCGAATAATTTTTCCTTCTTGCAATCGGGTCAATCTCTCGTGTGAGAACCAGGGTCCACGCAATGACTTGAATCTCATCAAATTATTTCTTCTTATCCCGCATGTCTATCCGCGCTGTTGAACTAATGGATATTCTTGGATGGAAGTCCATATCTCCATGGCGGCTTTGAACAAGGTGCTTCACTCATCCACGACTTTAAGTAATGTTGTTTTTTTTATATTGAAAAATAGAAACTCGTTATGCCAAGAATTTTGGTGGTGTCTCTAGTCAGAATTTGTCTATTGTGTCAGAAAATATTGTCAAGGTTAGTACGTGACGTTCAATTCTATTTATTTGAAGCCTTAAGTGTAGCCGAGAGGGTATCAAGGTTTGCGTTGGCGACTGTCACTGGTTCGAGAAATACAAGAATCTCGATGCAGAGCCGACAATGAGGGATTCAAGCTATGCTCGTAGAGTTTTGTGGGGCTTTATGCTTGTTTTTCTGCCTGCATTCTTAATATAATTTTCCACCGCCTTTTATTCTTACAATGTGGCAAAGAAAAGCATGATACCCATGATATCGCAACTCATCCGTAACTATGGTATGAATTAGGTGCAAGTGGGCACGGCTAGCGAGTGCGACCAATTTGATCCAAATATCTATAATTAAGATATCAGTAGTTGCACATTACAATGGATACGAGCAATGAAGTGCTCGCCGTATTTGTATCAATTTTTCTCCATGGTGGATTATATGACTCCGGTGGAATCGTAAGTGTGCTCACTTGATTCTTGCTCACGGAACACATAGTTGCTAGGTGCCTTGCTAAACTTTATCAAGAAAACCAAATATGCTCATATTACCCAAGCCTCTCAGACCGTTTTCAACGGTTCCTAATTTCATCAATCACCTCCTATCAACACAAGGCTCGATTCCTTTCTTTCTTTGTTTATTCCACTTATTGCATGATCCTTCCGTGTCCGGGGGACGTCTCTGGTGCTCTCGATGGGTTTTTGTCTCTCACAAGGCATATGCACTATCTAAATCAAGGCCCTCCATCTCCTTGTCACCGTGAACATCTATAGTTTCCTTCGGCTGTTATTCCATTTCTCGTTCGTCGTAGGCCTCGGTTTTCTTGTGTGCGACTTTACCACGAATGTCTGGGCAAAGGCGTATGAGGTGGCGCTAACATCTATTGCTACATTAAACTAGGAGGGGTACCGGGGCCGGAGGTTATTGTGGCAAGGTCAATGTCTATGAAGAGGTAAGGTAGGTGATACCATACCTCGACATGTTCCGTCTGTATGTGAATGTGCAACATTATGTGAATGAGGCCTTGAAATGTGCGATGTGCTTGTAATAGCGGTATAAAGTAGGCGAGAGGAAATACTCAAATAACATCATGGTGTTCGTTTGGAATAAGACTTAAAAAAATATTTTTCCTCGTCTCCCGTGCTAGATTCTTTGTCACCCACAAGATGCATAACGTAGCTTCCCATAGATAGCCTCGATTGTGGGGAGTTGTGATTATGATGATGGATTCCTACCAACGAGCGCAATATAAATAAAGCTACACATAGCAGAACAAATTCCCCTTCTTCCTATGCCTACCAAACATTTTCAAATAATTCTTGGCATAGGTACTTAACAACAAATAAACCTTGAGCATTGCACAACTAACACAATGAGTAGGCGAACTTCTTGGCATGACACTTCCTCATCAACTTGCAAGCCAAGATCTCGTGTAGTGAACTGATAGTGTGCTGTCAATGGTGTTGATGACAAACCCCCGTGTATTCTTGACCACCCCAAAAAGTTTTCTTCATGTTGTCGACGACTTTCTTCTCCCGACCCTTCCCTCTAAAGCAATGCTGGGTGGTGGCCTTCTCCTTTGGTAGGGCAAGCCCAAATGCGGTGGATGAGCATATCATCAATGAGAATCCACACCCTGCAACATAGGTAATTTTCATGTGTACTGCAGCCAACAACTAGCGTAGATAGGTATCATTAATATTACTGCATGTGCGGGAGACATTGAAAAGGCTTAGGAGCCCAAACATGCTTGTCCTAGAGCCCATTGCATAGGTTCCACCTGATTACACCTGGGTTTCTTCATAAGGGAATCTTTCCAAATAATGCGACTACACGAGCTTAGGAAACTTTGTGTGGTCCACCAAATCACTTTCCAGTTGGGAGAGAGGGGACCCACTCCATCAGTCACCCTAAATAGGAACTTCCTCGTGGGAGCAGGTATGTAGATTGTCGTCTTGATCTTGTCGAGGTCCATGGAAACATCCACTAATGATTTCTAGGCATATATAGGGAGGTAGTTGTGAGATGGGATAAATCAAAAAAATCTTTCCAGCATAGCTACCTCGTGATCTTCTTCCGGTTGCTTATGCCTCTCTCGTGCGGGAAGCCTACTTTTGCTTCGGGGTCATCTGCGCAGTGGACTTCGGGTACCCGATGATTGTCCTTTTTTTCTTTCGTTTGGTATTGACACCAAGTGCTTGTGGCATAGTAGGGTGGGACTGGTTGTTGTCATGGTCTTTGGAATTAAGTGACCTATACCTTGTTGGTGCAACTTTTCTTCAAGGGGTTCACACAATGCAAACATAAGAATTGACAAAGGGAGCAAGAGCAAGAGGAAAAATATAGTTTAATAACTCGTAATGCAAAAGGAACTTGTGTAGACCTCTTGCCGTATTTATAGAGATGCAAAATGGTTTAAACGACATTCTATCCACAGCTGATGCATCTCCATTAATGCTAAAAAATGACTCTCAATATAGTGTAATCTTAGCCTTAAATGCAATTTACCCTCTCCTCCAAACGGTAACAAAGTTGTCACCATTCACCGTTCAATCACTAGTTTTTATTCGTATGCGATCGTGAATATCTTCCTTGGCACAACCTTTGTGCTAGTGTCACACAGACTCTATGTTTCCCCAAACTTCATCGTACACCACTTTGGCAAGAAATTTTATAAGACTTGACATGCTTTAAAGTCTTAAAATCTTCGCAACCTGCTCCTGGGGCGCAGGAAATTCTTCTATCCATATATTCATTTAACGTACAAAATGATGGGGTCATCCTCGTAAGGGTTTAGGTGACTACCATTAACATATCCGGAAAGTAACTCACCATTAAAATTAGCCAATCGTACCACACCTCCTTTTGTAATTTTTGATAAATATATAGGGCCCTAGTGAGTGCATCTTGAAATTCCCCGGAAAGAGTAGAAACTTACCGTCATAGAAATGTAATCATCTTCCAAAGTCTTTTGTCCGATAGATAATAATTGTGCAGTCTTTTCATAAAAGCTCTTCGCACTTGTTGGTGGAACCAACAACGAATATATCTTTCTCCAAAGGTAACCAGTTGCAAATGTGCACTCCTCAACAATGTCTTGGTCAACCATGTTGTTTACGAATGCACACACGCAGAATAGGGACAATGTATTCCATAGGCATACGTCTCTCGTCCGAGAGACCATCCCGAAATATGTTTTTCTCGTCACTTATTGCACGTAGTCTCTCGATATTCACATAGTAAAAAAATATACACATCCCGCTCATTAAGGGACATGCGTGCATATTTTCGTGAGTGCATTCTCCTAATATTTTTGAAGGCTTATACCGTTCCATTTTCCGGGAATGATAGGGCATACTCTTCTCGGTGATGTATCCGAATTCTTGTGTCGTTGCCTAAATAGTCTCACGAAATGTGTACCTTTTTCACTCATCATAATTTTGGGGCTTCCGCCAAACTCCCAAAAAATATTCTCAAAGATAAAGTGCTAGCCGTCTTGGCTATGCGCTCATGCTGTTCTCCATCTAGTCAAGTAATCGGCGGCGTTGATGACATCACACTCTTATTAGTTCTTCCCTAGGGAGTTAATTGGCCTTACAAAATCAATTGCCCACTTGTCAAAGGCATGTAACTTACCTACGATTTTTTAGTGGCATCTCATCTTTGTGTACATTTTCCAACTTAACATACATCACAATTGGGACAAGATAAGCTTTGGAATCAATGTGCAATAATAGGCCACCATAAACCAACCCTTAAGATATTTTTGTATGGTTGGTTTAACAAAGATAGTGACCACTCCGCTACACCTCCATGTGCTTTTGCCAATATATTAGGTCTATTGAACTTCAAGAACATATCGTCTAAAACTTCATCGCCTCCCATCTTTAGTAATTAACGTATCAAAATAAAACATACAAAAATACCAATTATTTCCTTCTTCTTGGTCATATATTTTTGAAAGTACTTAGTAATACTTAAAACAGAATGATACTGCAAACATCAATTATATTAATAGCGAACAAAATGCACGTCTAGTAATCCTTCCTCCAAGTTATTTTTGTTCTTCACCATTTTCAATGCCCGATAAGTGGTATGTCTGCTTTCTAACCTTCCAAGCCTACAATCACTCTAAATCATATTCCGGAACAAGAGGAGCCACCTGCTCTTTTGCCCCAACACAACCTTGTTCACCGGTATTTCAAAGCGTAATGATCTATGAACATCTTGAAATGACTTGCAAGTAGATAATGATGGAATTTATGTGCAAAGCATACACTATGTTATCCCCTCTTCATTGTTGATAATGTGCCTGTGATTTGACATCTTTTGACTTGCAAATGCAATTGGATGATCAATATCACCAACAATTCGGTTGCACTAATATAAACCCAAGCACAATACAGATGCATTAACATGTACATGGAATTCCTTCAACAAATCCGGGAATACCAATATGGATGCAATTACCATCCTTTCCTTAATTATGTCCAGACTCTTCTCGAAAAGTCCTCATCCCAATAGAAACTAGAATCCTTATTTAATAGTTTCTCCACTGTGCAATGATTAAATGCATAAGATTGAATGAACTTTCGATAGTATCCAAATATAAAGTAAGATTGAGCCTAGTTTCTTCACATTATTTGGGGGATCCAAACATTAATAATGACACCGATTTTGGATGGATCAACCATCAATCCATTTTTACCGACAATATGTCCCGAAGAAGATACCAAAGGAAGATAGAATATACATTTCTTAAACGTAGTAGAAACTATAATTACAAGCATCTAGAACTAAGCATGTGTTCAAGACATGTTTCTTCAACAATCAAAAAGACAACCTAATTGTTTAATCACACTTCTAAAAAATTATGAATATAGCCTTTAAAAAGCAGAAAATACTACGTGTGAAATACATACAGTAATGTTTTTCAAATTGAATAAGACATAAAGATATTGGAATTAACCCCATTTCATCGCAAAGGTGGTGTTTCTCCTGCCTTTAGTGAGATCCTTATCTCGTGATATCCAGAAATAACATCATGGAATGAATAGGATTCCTACCCTCCTACGTTGTCCAAAACTTCATCTGAGAATGGGCTCAGAAAAGGATGAATCACACATGCATCATTAAATTTCCACAATTCAATGCAGATCCTAATTTCACCTCTTGTCTTCTTTTCTTGGACTACCGTGGGACTCACCCAATCTGATTCCTCCACTGGCTCAATAATTCCTATAGCAACCATATTTTCCAGCTCTTCTTTGATCTTTTTCTTATAATTTGGATTCAATCTATAAGGGTGCTGCTTAATGGGCCTAACATCTGATTTTAAGGTGATCTTCATCACACCAAGGTCTCCGATAACCCCTTTTAGCTCAAAACATTTAGTGGGGAACAACCTTTATACTCAATGATAAGCTCTGCAATTGTTTCCACGGTATCTTCATCCCACTAATCCCATATATTTTCAAACTTAGGTTGCCCTTTTGTCCCAATATTGAATTTTCTAGTCTTAACAGGTTCAGTAACATCTGGCAATTCAATATTAGGTCCAGTGACTATGTGATGCCCCTTAGATTTAGGGATGTTAATGTTTCTTGGATCCTCATCATTGTCTTCAACAATCACATTGCGACATTCAACTGTAGCCTTCATCTATGCCTTCCATTCTTGTAGGGCTCATACTACTAGTTCCTTTGGTATGTCAAAAATAGAGTCCTAAAAATCCTGCAGTGCCTCATCAATGCACTGGAATCCACATTAAAAGATGAAAGTAAAAATAAAGCTCTCTTTTAGCAAATCCCATTCGGTGGTACCATGTCGCAGCTTGGTCTCCAGATACCAATTCATGGGTACCCTGTCCAACATATGAATGAATACGTGAACCCATTTCGGTTGTGGTTCTTCTCCCAAACTGTAGTCCAATTGGATAAATGATTGCACAGATCATCTGTGCTTGAATATCGTTCTTTCATCTGGGTATTGGGGCTTCCAAATCACAGTCGTAGCATTCAATTACGTTCCCTCCAATCAGCAATATTTACTTTGTGGGTTCCCCACCAACGCGTTGGGGTTGAGCACAAATCTAGATCAAGTGCATGGAATCACTCTTCCTCTGGAACATCCTTTTCAAATGTATCTAGAAACATATTGACATCTCCTATATCATCATAGTGGGGAAATTCATGTACCTAAGAGGATATAGAATGCAGATATTTTGTTACCTGATTCTAGCGCAGTGTGGATACTTCATGTAAGTGGTTCTGCCAGTGTTCCAATTCTTCATATAAGTCTGATAAAAATGAACTATATTTTTCCCAACTAAGTCGACCATCTGTTGTGGGATTGATTCATTCCTCATCCTTCACGGTTAATTTGTATACATGATCAATATCTTCATCTACATATTCGTCGTGCACCGGTTCTGTATATCTTTCTCCTTCTGCAGGGTCCAGGGGGAGTACTACCCTTGTCCCATTGTTTTCAAATACCATGTTCTTGCGCTTGAGGTTAATAATAGCATCCATGTCAAAATCCCAATCTATACCTAGCAGCGCAGGATACGGATTTGCATCATCAAAATTTCAATAACTTTAAAGTCAACAAACACCTTGACTCCTTCAATGTCAAATACTATCCTAGAGACTCTGCCCATTGGGATAATTTTCTGTTGGTTAGCCATGCGCAGTTGAATTGAGGACCATTCCAGCTTGGGTTCTCCCATTTTCTGCCATTTCTATTTAGGTATTACATTTGCATCGGATCCCATATACAAAACAACTTGATCCATATCAAAGTCTCCTATCTGAGAAGTTAAGTGCATCTCTCACCTAGTTCTTATTTTGTTCTTGTAGATTTTTTTGACAGCCCTTTATTGCATATGAGGTTGGTCTTTCTCGACGCAGTTATCAATTAATGTCTGAAGGTTTTCAACCACATTCTTATTGCGCAGAATCTTGATACAAACCTATAGGAACACTTTCAATTGAGCTAGATCAGTCTCATCTGTGACTTTCACAACAGGCCTAGTCAGTAATTTTGATGTTGATGCATCGGAGTCCATAAAATTATTCTTTGCTTCAGTAAAAGTATCCTTCTCCCTTTGCAAGTTAAATCTTTTTTTCTTCTCAGGGGCTTTCTGAATCCAAACATATGCACCAGGTTTGTTACCTTCTACTTTGTCTGCAACAGTTTTTGCACCACTTCTCGTCACAATATTGACACTAGCATCTTCGTTGTGCAGTTCTACCCTCATCATATGAACATTCTGTGTAGGCATCTAAGTCTTCTTTTCCTTCATTTTCGCAAACAACATAGGGAAATATTCAATTACGTTGTCGAACTTCCAACAATATCTACAAGATGGGTGCATCGGGTTCTAGCAGTCGCGCGCGAAGTGGCCAACTTCTCCACAATTATAACAGATAATTTGGCCTCTTCCATGACTAGCTCCTCCTCCTCTACCATGACAACGGCCCTGAAATCCCCATCACCCAGAGGGAAATGCAGGTGAATCTGAGCCTCTACTTTTTGACTTCATTCTATAGGAATCAACTTGTTCAATCATTAGGTCAAATTTGTGACAATTATTATCATCATGGCCCATAGACCGGAAAAATGTGTAATATAACTCCTTGGGAATCTAAATATATTTCTCCAACGTGGGATAGGAGTATGTAGGGTGTTGTCGAGTTAACTGACATAGTGTGTACCATAGTGTAGGGATTTCACTTGGCCCAACCCATGGATTAGGCTTGATCAGAGTCAGTCCTCCAATCACCAGATATTCGCCATATATTGGGCATTGTTCCTTATAGTGTCCTTCAACTTTGCATCACACGCACCATACCTCTCCGCGTATGTCCTTTCTATTCTCCTTCTGCAAGTTTTGAAGTTCTAAGTGCAGGGTGGCCAACTAGATCTAAATCTGTTGAACCCTGACCTGCGTTTCCTAAACTAGTGAGGTTTCCAGTTTCATCGTGATTTCCAAAGCTTCGACCTGGGATGTGATCTTCTGCTGAGATAAAGGCAGGCGCAGATGAGTTAAAAACATTGCAATGAACCATTATTTCTGTTGATGATCACTAATGGTGAAGCCTCTGTCACTGATGATACATTTTAACCGATGATATACTTCCCATACAGTTTCCTTTACTTCCTGGTGGATATATTTCAATTCGGTAACACATTGATCATATGAATTAGGCTTCCAGAACTGCTCATTCAATGCTTTTTTGAGATCATATATCATCTTATTTAGGTTAGTCGCTAGATAGATCATATACCATTCCAAAACACGTTCCTAGAATGTAGTAGCGAGCCGCGCTTTCTTGACGTCATCATCAGTAATATGTTGTGCCTTCAGCCTCTGCGAAGAACTAGAATTTCTCGGTGTCTTCATTTCTGAGACCCTTAAAATTATGCATTTTAATAGATTTATCTGTATGGAATACTAGTGGGGGAGGTGGAGGTGGAGGTGGAGTGGAGTGTGGGATGGCATGTGAGGTGGATTTGGAAGTGTGGTGGATGGAATCTAATGTGAAATTTTGTTACTGTATTCTGATTGCATCGAATCACCTAAAATGCTTGCCTCATACTCTTTGTCGCTGTCTGAACTACCTTTGAGGGGACTATACCCAAAATATCCATCCGGGTCTTCTCTATAATTTTTTCCACTGCGCGTAGAGCTAGGTTGAACTCCTATGAACATTCACTCAGTGTGGATGCACAAAGTACCTTTTTAACATAAGAAAATTTTAATCCACAGCTTCAAAGAGTGCATAGTCTTACCTCGTATACCTTTGAAAAACCTTTTTTCAGCTTCAATGTATGCCACAAAGGTATCAATAGAAAACTCAGTGAAAAATCCGCCAAGAATGATATTGATCCAATAGTCTAATATGTGAGTAATCTTATTGTTGACTCTTTCCAATTGTTGAATCAACTCAAGAGTCCACATGGTAATTGCATCATCCTTCCAACAGGTCTACTTCTCAACGAACCGAGATAACCATTCGTGTATTTTTGTTGCAAAGGAAGTGAAGAAAATTTCGTGCTGCTCTGTATAAATGTATCTTTGTTACCAATCTTTAGCATATAATCACGTGTTCTGAGTTCTCTTGGATCGCGAAATCACACACCTTTTTATCCAACCAATCTTGCAATTCGTTCATAGTTGGATTCCACATCAAATCTCCCTCAAAAATATCCGAGTCCCAGAAACATAACCATTTTTTGGCTTAAGGGGTCCAGACCCAGGTTCAAAGTGTACTTGAGCAACCAAGAAAACCCTCCAACTACTAGCCATTTCGGTAGTGATCCACGTGCGCAGATCAAAGTCTCACCCAAAGTAACATGGGGGGGTGCTAGAGCTAGGTTTCTGCACCCATAGGGGAATTATGATGTGGATTTAACCCTTGATGGTTTGATCTAATTACCACTGTGTTTTCCTATTTATTCTTAACCTAATTAAAATCTAAACTTAACAGGAACCCTTATCATCGATATAGTTATTGTGCAAACACATATATCTACCATTATGTGATCAACCCAGAAAATTGTGCATCAGATAATAGCAATTACATAATAGATCTATAAGAAAATCATTAACTCATAACGTATTAGCACATAAGAACATAAATCATGCAAGTAAACCAGAGACTTTTCCAAAAATTCTCTTTATTAATCAGATCTTCAATGAATACAAATTCTTTCTCTTGCACACACAGTCGCAGAGTCCTCGCACACGACCTAATCACCAATTACTTGCCCAAAATCACATCAATAATCATCAATTCTATCATATCATGTATTGAATTGACTCATACATTCCTATTTATATGAATTAGATGTGCAAAAACCATGGTTTGAGCCCCATGTTTTACCCCTTTTACCCATTACAAAATGAAGGAGCTTTGACCCTCCCCAAAGCCCCTTGACCTTCTGCGCACTGTGCTTCACCATCAAGTTAAAAAAAATTACTAAGAATCGACCTAGGGGACCCTAGCCCAACAAGAAGTTATCTTATTACATGAATTGAAAAGATAGAGAAGAGATTTTTTCGAGATCTTTAAGAATGTACAAGCTTCCATCACTATTGTGCATGAGTGGGCAATGCAATACAAGGTTGCACCGCTTACACTGATGAAGAAGACGAAGCCAAAGGCGGAGCTAGAGAAAGAAAGAGTTCAGATGTTGATCTAGAACAAAAATCAGTTCACCTCATTCATAGGAAACATTCATTCCCCATATGTACGAATATACAACAGTTTGGATTTCGTGGTGACAACCCATTGGATCCCATCAGTTGGTACACTCACCGAGACTAAACGCAAATAGTAAGTCCGACAGGATATTAGTTAGTAATTGGAGCATATGGCCACCCGAGATGACTTGGAGGTGAACAGACTGAACTTGCAGACCTACATCGGTGGCCCGGTTCATATCAGAACAATGTTTCTCCTGATTAACAAATAATTTCAGACTGGCTCCAAGACATTGTACCTGGATGCTATGGAGGCAAGAGTTTGCTTCTAGCTTGACACCATGTCGCAGTTTGGGGAGATGATCGCACAATACCAATCTTGGCATAAGTATGTGACGGAGAGACACCAAGTCAAATTTTTCCAACTTAAGTTCACCCCAAATCCAGCATCATAATGTTTCATCTTTTTATGTTTTCAAGTTGTCGCTACCCTATTTTGTCTTATATAGGCACACGCGAAAAATGTAATATTGTTTGTAATTATTTTAAAAGTGAAATTCCAATTTTCCTTGTTGGAATGTGAAGAGTCATATGTAATAAGTTGAAGAGTCATGAGGGGAGTCCAAGAGTCACAAAAGGGTCATTCCAAGATTCAACTCCCTTTGTTATCAATATATCCTCATAACTCTTGTAAGGGGATTTTTGGGAGAAAAGCTTTTGGCCAGGATTAGGCTTAGAGGGAGTTTGGGACTTTTGTGAGTCTTGGCTTCTCTGCAACGTAGAGAGAGTATACTTCTTCAGAGGAGCAGGTGTTGTATACTTCACATTCCACTATTAGGGCTAGTGGTTTTTCAAATGTTGTATGTATGATTGGAGCTATCACTTTTAATAGAACTTAGAGCCAACACACTTTCATGCATATATTGTGAATATAGTAGGCCTACTCTTGTTGTATTTGTGATGTATGTTGTTTAACTTATTCATATGCTTATGAACTATTTCGTTCACATTTATATGTATCTTGTTGGATGTGTGTTTATGTGTTAATCTGTCACCTTAACTTGTGGACTATTATGCTTGTTAGTTCATGTGATGTCTTTTCGCTCATGTGTTCCTTTTAAGATGTGTACTATTAGAGGCTTCCAAGGGGCACACTTTATTTTACCTTCATGTGTTGGAACCGTCTACGTTTCACTTGACTCTCTACAAGGTCACACACTTGTTCTCACCAAATACACCATGCCAACCACACTATATGTTTTGCAAACCAAGGAAAATCATTAACACCCCATATTGGGACTCCTACTCCAAATGGTGTGAGGTCTAGTTGGGACTTCATATCAGCGAGATCCCCTAAATGTTGGCGGGTCAAGCACCGTCAACATTTTTGGTGCTAGAAGGAGGGCCAGATGAAAAGATGAGTGCTTGAAGTTTGTTTTGAATTTCTGCACTTATTTTATGATTTCTTCCAAAATCATACTCCTGGCATGTTTTTCCAAATATAAAAAATTTCAAGTGTCGTCGAATATCGTTGATTACTTATCACATCTTAAATTTTATGGCGAGGGTGAAACAACCATACTTGAGCATACTGAACATTTTCTCCAATTTTTCACATAAAAAAACATCCCCATTGAAGATGTTGGTTTTTGGTTTTTCATTCTCACATTCGAAGGGCACGTAAGGAAATGGTGTTACACATTGACCAATGCCTCCATTCACTCTTTTCAAAATCTTGTCAGAAAATTGTTTCATGATTTTGACAAGTATGATTATGAACATATCTACAAGAATATTTTGGAATTGAAAAAATCACTTGATGAATCACTACATCATTTTCACAATCGTTTTATGCATTTCTGTTTTGAATTTCCAAAATATGAAGTTGATTGGGATTTCTTGTCTAGAATATTTATATATCTAGTTCACATTTCACTTACTCTAAACGAGTTAGAATCTCTTAAATCACACCTGGCATACCTCACTCATAAAGCTTCTAAAACTGCGATGGAAAATATTGTTGTTCTAAGTATCCATCCATCTTCCTCTCATCAAACAACTCTACTTCCACAGGTTGAGGTGGGAGAGATTCAGGATTCACCCATTGATATATCACCATCTCCTCCCACACCACATGCTTATAATTTCTGTGCAATTTTGGAATTCAAGATTGATGGTTGTGATGAAGTGTTATCTCTTCATCCTCCATCCTTTGGTTCCACTGATCCTCTAGATTGTGAGTCTTTGTGTTCACTTGTTTCAAATATTTATCTTGATGTTCATGAGGATCAAGTGTTGGATGGAGTTGGAATTGCACAACCAACTTGTGATATCATTTGCGATGAGTATGTGTCAAAGCCCATTCTTGAACAAGAACCTACGATGAAGGATGAATTTATTCCTTTTGCATCTCTTCCGCATCATCTTGACATTTTCCATGATTATGTCATTCCGGTTGAACCTTGTGAGAATCTAGTTTCTCAACATGTTAATACTTTTGATCAGTTACAAAACACATGAGATATCGGTTTTTCATTCAGATGCAAAGAGGATGAATCTTCTACTCATGATCCTCTCTATCTCTCATCTTTCCTTTTTGAAAACTTAGAGGGTGAAAATTTTCCTTTCTCGTCTTCCCCTTTGTATGATTCATCAGATCATGAGGATACCTCTATTTTCGATCTTGAACTTTCTGATCATGGCTTTCGTGAACTTTTCATTGATTCAATTGGGCATGATTCTGATTTTCTTGTTGTTAATTTTTCAAAGCCACGGATTTTTGATGATTTACCTTCTGTTGAGTTGGAACTTCCTCAAGTTGTCGAGGCACTTCAACTCGAGTTGATGGTTATGTCAGGTTCTCATAGCTTCGAGGTCAACTCCACCTCCAATGAGAAGAGTGTTGAATATTTTGAGGATCCTTATCACTCCATTGCACATATTGAAGATCAATTAATTTTAAAATTTTCACATCCTCCACCTGTGTTACATGATCCTATCGCTCAATCATTGGAGGAGTCATACATAGTGAGCACTATGGATTTTTATTTATTTATTATTTCTTTATATTTTCTTGCCTTCATTGTTCAAAATTTTTTGTTTACAAGTCTTCGACTCGAGATGTGTCAAGGCACCATGTTACATCCGCAAAATTCTTTTCGTGCACTTTTAGCCTTTATTTTTCTACATATGCATTCAAAAGTTGAAATTTTTGGTTTTCATTGCTTTATCTTTCTTGTTTATATATATATATATATATTTCTTGACTTGGATTCCCTCGCCCATGTAGGCCAACCAATGCGTCGATGGTTGCATTGGATATATCACTTCACATGAGTTTGGCCTATGTTCTGTTTAGGTTAGGAGTATGAGTAGCATTTTTCTTTCTTTTTTGTTTTATTTGATTTTCTTTACATTCATTCGTTTCATTTCCACTTCTTTCCTTTTATTATTTTCAACTATAGGTTACTTTTCAAATGAGATCGTGTTTGGATTTTGAAACAAGCATGGTGAAATCCAAGAGGAAGTTGTTAGACTATCAACACTCGGTTCGTTATTTATTACCTCTCTTTAAATAAATATTGCATTATTTTAAGTTGATGATACTCTGATGGAAAATACATTATTTTTCATATAAAATCACAGTGAAATAATGATGTTTTTATTTTAACTAGTACCATCTACTTTGATCGATTTTATTTTTTGGTTATTTTTTGTCAACCTAGTCGAGTAGAGTAAGGAGGGGAGGAAAACCTTAACAAGTATGTCAGAGGTGTACATAAACATAATTATCTGAAGGGACAAACTCTTCTGCTCTCAATAAGTAGGGACCCCTCTTCTGCCCCATGAAATAAATAAGTGCATATGCACAATTCTTTGAACAGAAAAATGAAAAAAATGAAGAAAAAAAATAAAGGGTGAAAGAAGATAAATGCTTTCTGCAGAGAGAGTTGAATCAAGCAACTCCATCAGGGTATTGTCCAGGATCGCTGGCAGCAGAGAAATGTTTGTGTTCCTGAAGTGACTCTGTCGAGGTACTTTCTAGGCCTACTAGAAACGAAGCAACACCAGAGATGAAAATAAGTCTCTAAAAAATTATTTTTAATTATGCACTTATATACTCCCCATCCCTAATCAAAACAAATCAATTTTACTTGGCTTGGTTAGTGTGCCACGAATGAAGAGGATGGATGGAAACATATCTTTAACTTAGACTAAGTGAGGAAGTTGTGATGATCAATGAATTGAAAAATACTTCTGGAAGGGTGAGACCAATTTTTCATGAGACAAGATTCATTCAGAGAGTTGGAGTTCTACCAGTGTGTCACAAAGTGTTGTCGTGGCTATAATCAGCCTCCAAAATTTTTCCTTTGCTTAGATTTTGGAGCCTAACCTTCTTTTCACAGGAGCTTATCTTGCACTGCTATCAGGTATGCATGTTTTGATTGATATTTATCCTTTATCTATTCTTATATTAACTCGCTTTTCACTTAGCTAATTATTTTAAGTCACAATCTAACCTCATGTATAAGTCTTGCACAACAACTTTGGGCTTGCCTCCAAAGACTGTGAAATACATGAGGGTAGACATCCTTGATGAATGGAATTGCACAATCATGACTGACAATCATTTTTGAGCTTTGAAACTGTGCAGTCATGATAGGCAGCCCAACACTGAGACCAGAAACTGTGTGATCCCTCACTGAGCTCAGAAACTACATAGTATTGAGCCGGAAAGTTGACCAATTCCATAATTGTGCAATCTTGCTCGGTGATGTGCATGGAAATTTTTTTCCCTAAAAAATCAGAAAAGATGAAAAGGAAAAAAAGCATCCCTAAAATTTTGGGGTCTATTTTTAGTAATCTGAAGGAGGCATACTTATTATTTTTGAACTTCCACCATGTCTCGCTTTTCTCTTAATTTTTTCCATGCACGTCATAAACCCTAATTTTCTCAAATCTATTTAATCGACACCCCCATAGCTCATTTTCACACTCAATCTTGGATTTCTAGCATTCCTGAGGAGATCAAGGAACCTTTGGTGCAATTGTCTTCGTTTTTTCAGGTGAGTTTCACATTTATCGCTTTTTCTATCACTTTTTGCTATTTGGTTTGTGTGAGTGTTGTTTTACTTGTTTAATTACATGCATGCTATCGTTTTAACTTGATTTAGCTTGTAGAATTTTTGTTTCAAGTTAATTTTTTTCCTTCACAAGTGTCGCATCGGTTTATTCATTTTTACACCGCTGGTTGTCATTGTGATGACTCTCCTCACTGATTTGGTTTTCTTCCTATTTACTTAGTTTGTTCACTTGATTTGTCTTATTTAATTTACTCTTAGTCATATATACACTCAATCCATCACTATCTCTCATATCTGCTCATTTTTCACACTTCCCTTTGGAAAATATTCCATTTCCTTGGTCAGATTTCACTTTTCCCAACTGGGCATTGCGTAATCTAGAGGCTCAAGCTGAGAGATTGGCCTATGGAACTGCACAATGCACAATATAGGCTAGACTAACTTCACATTATGTAGTTCTGGGGCCTAGTCTACATCCCTGGTTACTGAGACTGCGTAATTCACAACCTCTCCCAAATCACTGCCTAGGTTGAATTGCGCATTGTGCGGTATTACTCCTCAAATTCAACCCTAACTATTGGGAATGCACAATGCACAGTTCCTTCAGGTATTCAGAACATTTTCCTAGTGAAAATTTTGCAATCCTTTTTGTTAGATGCCCATTTTGTTTCTTGATCATGCCTTGAAAGTTTTTTTCATAAAACTTATGTTTGCTTGCCATGAGTGTATTTTTGTCCCACAGGTACATCAGTGGTTGAGCACCTCTCCAACATTCACTATTAGAATGGAACCTAAGATATATGCCCCAAAAGAAACTATTGAAAGCAGTACTGGAGAAGCAATTGAGAAAGTTCTGGATAACTTGCTAGTACATGAAGACACTCAACTATTTGTAGAATAGGGATCCAAACTCACATTGAAGAAGATTAAAGATGATTTCACAAATACTTTAAGGAAGACTTAGAGGACTCGAAGGTTTATCTTAGCATCAAGAAGTCAGGTCTATACAAGGTTGCATGTAGGTATCCAACCTTCCCATGTTGGGATGTGATCAACTAGGTTGTCACAAATACTAATTAGAAAACTATGAAATTGAGCAACACCAGCGGAAAAAAGCTTGCTACATTTCCAGCAGTGGATGTATCATCTTCCTGAGGTAGTAAAGATCATGGACTCATTATTTTATGCCACCCACAATTATTAGAGAACAAGGTACATCGCCAATATTTGGGTGAAGGAGCCATCAAATTTTAGACAGACACCCACCCACATGTACAAGACAAGGTCACTCAAGAAGTCCTACCAGGTTGTTGATAGTATAGAGGAGGAAAAAATCTGGAATATGCAAGAAAATCATATCATTCAACAAGCATATTTGGTAATAGAAGAAAAGAGGAGGCAAAAGAAGGAAAGAACATAGTGGAGAAAGAGAGAGAAGCAAAGCTTGGAGGAAGAAGAAATAAGAGCGCAAAAATCAGAACTAGAGCTAAGGGGAGATCAAGAGTTAAGAAGAAGAGAACAAGAGGAGAAGTAGAAGAAGGAAGAATAAGGAAGTTAAGTTTCCACAACAGAAGAGACAACACCCATATAGGTTGAAGAGCAGGTACTTAATCAACCAACAACAAAAGGAGTGAGCGAACAGATGTAGGATTGGGAGATTTCCTAGAAGATTGAGCAGTTAATTGAAGTTGCGGACATGGATTTGGGACCAAAGCCGCAAGATGATGAAGTGGACCTGATTTCCAACACACCACATGTCACCTTTCAAACTCCACCATCTCCAGCTGCACAACCAACCCTAAGAGAGGAAGGGGAGATAGTTCCCCTTGATGATGATCTGGTGATGGACATGTACAATATGTCATTTGATGAACTCCAGAAAAATGTTGTATAAGTGCGGATAAATCACTTCGTGGATGATCATGCACCTGCATTTATGAGAGAAAGGGTCAAAGTAGCGGAAACCAACAAGAATCCAAACGTTATTTTTGATGCCAAATTAGCCTTTGTAGGTGTAGCAAGATCTAACACTCAGTGTTTTTTGGCTGAGAACAAGCAGTTAGTGAAGAATCTACAGGAAATCCAACAATATAATGAACATCTTCAGGCAACAGCACAAAATACACCTTCCACACAGGTCCACCAGGAGGAGATAAGAGTAGTTTATTAGGAGTTTGTGACCGTACATAAGGTATTTGTATGCTTACATTACTTGTAACAATAGAGCAGATACTTTTTCAAGATCCTTAAGAACGTATAGGATTCCATCACCATCGTGCATGAGTGGAAAATGCGATATAAGGCAACACCACTTACACTGGTGAAGAAGATGAAGTCGCAGGTAGAGCTAGAGAAATCAAGGGTTTGTATTTTGATTCAGAACAATAAGCAGCTCGCCTCATTCATCAAAAAAATTCAAGCCTCATATGTATGGATATACAACAGTTTGGATTTCATGGTGAGAACCCACTGGGTCCCATCAGTTGGTACACTCACTGAGACTAAGCGCAAATGGAAAGTCCAACAGGATATTGGTCAGTGCTTGGAGCAGTTGGAGCAGATGGCCACCCAAGAGGACTTGGAGCTGAATAGACAAAAATTTCAGACCTATAGTGGTGGCTTGGTTCATATTAGAACAATGTTGCTCCTGATTGAAAAATAATTTTGGACTGGCTCTAAGACATTGTACCTGGATGCTATGGAGGTAAGAGTCTGCTTCCAGCCTGACACCATCTCGCAGTTTTGGGTTATCATCACACAGTACCAATCTTGGCATGATTATGTGATCGAGAGACACCAAGTTGAAGTTTCCCAGCTTGATTTCACCCCAACTCCAGCATCATAGTGTTTCGTCTTGTTACGTTGTCAAGCTGTCTCTACACTATTTTTTCTTATATGGGTACAAGTGGAAAATGTAATAATATCTAGAATTATTGTAAAAGTGAAATTCCAAGTGTCCTTGTTGGAATGTGAGGAGTCATATGTAATAATTTGAAGGTTCATGAGGTGAGTCAAAGAGTCACAAAGGGGGAATTCCAAGGGTCACCCCCTTTTTTTATAAATATATCCTCATAACTCTTGTATGGGTATTTTTGGGAGTCAAGATTTTGGCTAGGCTTCGACTTAGAGAGAGATTGGGAGTTTTGCGAGCCTTGGATTCTCCATAGCGTAGAGTGAGTATAATTATTTGGAGGATAAGGTATTGTAGAATTCACGTTACACTATTTGGGCTAGTGGCTTGTCAAATTTTGTATGTATGATTGGAACTATCACTTTTAATAAAACTAAAAGCCGACACACTTTCATGCATATATTGTGAATATAGTAGGACTACTCTTGTTGTATTTGCAGTGTATGTTTTTTAACTTACACATATGATTATGAACTATTTCATTTGCATTTGTATGTATCTTTTTGGATGTGTGTTGATGTGTTAATCTGTCATCTTAACGTGTAGACTACTCTGCTTGTTAGTTCATGTGATGTATTTTCACTCATGTGTTCCTTTTAAGATGCATACTATTATAGGCTTCTAAGGGGTGCACTTTCTCTTCCCTTCATGTGTTGGAACCATCATACGTTTCACTTGAATCTCCACAAGGTCACACACTTATTCTCACTAAAGACACCGTGCACCACTCTATGCATTTTTCAAGCCAAGGCAGATCATTAACATCCCACTACTAGGACTCCTACTCCAAATATTGTGAGTTCTAGTTGGGACTTCATATCGGGGAGATCCCCTGAATTTTGGTGGGTCCAGTACCATCAACACAACCTAAACTCTATGAAAAAATAAATAATGCACACAAGTAAAACATCTACCGACTTAAAGGAATAACTATCATTTAACCCCTCACAAAATTTCACAAGCATAGAGGAATTAATCCTTACAGCTAATTGATGCATGCAACACAATCATATATATGAAACTAGTAAATTCGATTTAAGTTTACATTTATTACTTATTTATAAAAAATAAGATCATTATAATCAATAACAAAAGATTAGTTTTTTTATTTATAAAAACCCTAATCATATCCTCGAAAACTTAGGCAAAATTGATCTAAATTTGAATGTTAGTTATTGCTGTGCTAATTTCATTTACAGATATAAAACTTATTCACTAATCTTATGTTTGATGTACAGGTTCCCTCGTTGCTTATGTGTGTCAAAGAGGTAATTAAAACTCAATTTTATGAGTGTTTTTGAAAGCATAAAGCATGAATTTAAATGGCTGAAAAATAGCAATATAAACAACAACAAACCATGAAAAAATGATCCATTAAAATTGAATTTTCATGAAGAAGTTCACCCCTCCTGGGCTACATCTCCTTGGTCCAACTCCATAGCTTGGGCCTCTGTATTAGCTAAATTATGCTCAAAATTATATTTACATGCATAAAATTCTCTTGGAACCTATTCCAACGAGTTTAAAGCATCAAAATATATCAAACATGACTATTTGTTTACTCAATTTGGTTACCAGATGCTCTGGGCATGGCCTTTCCTCCTTGTGGCCCTGGGCTTCAAAAATATTCAAGGCAAAAAATACCAATGTAGATGAGATCCTCTGCCTATGCAACCTATTCCAATGGCTCCAAAACATCAAAATTTACTACGAGTGACTCTTCCTGCACCCAATTTGGTCAAAAATTGCCTCAGTTATGGCAAAAACTAGTTTTCCCCTAATTTATCCACCAATTCTGGAAACTGGCTAGCTAACTCCACTAAACATGGAGTTGTCCACCAAAAATGGTGCTCTACCAATTTTGTTGCCAGATTAAACACGCCATTAGTTGGAGATAAGCTTTGGATTAGTGTTAATTAACTTTTATTTGTTAGCACTAATCGCACTTAGTTTGGAGCCTTCGACGTGGCCGTGGGTCATGGTTTTATGGAAGAGGGATAACCCGTGGCTTGTCCCTCTCCGCTCTGTTGTCAAATCTTGAGCAGGCCTCAAGTACTTGTTCGATGCCATATATTTCAATGGAATGGGCCGTGGTCTAACGGTATGAATGTGCAGTGCTTAGGGGGAGGTCTCAGGGTCGAACCCGACCCACACCCCACCCATCGTTATTTTGCACCGCCATGTGAAACTGTAATACTTTGGATAATTGTATGTGCCACCGTAAATAAATAGGCCTCTGCATAATACTTTGGCTATGTTTTAGACCATAGCGTAATCTTCTCCACCAAATATGGTTATGGTATATGTCAGACTATAGTTTGATGCCATGTAATAATGTGTTGCCTCCAGCCATATATTATATGCCTTATGACCTTAGCATATAAGGTGCCACTGTGATATTTAAATTCGAACCACCATAATTATATTGTTAAAGGACCATTTAGTTTATTACACACACACACATATATATATCGGACCTTAGTAATTAAAATGATTTCAATGTAATATTAATCCACCATATTCCAACGTATAAAAAATTGATTTGGGTTAACCCATGGGGTGGCAGCTTGTTGTTGATTGAGTGCTCTGTTAAGGCACTCGTTTGTAAAGGTCATCGGTTCAAACCCCGTGGGTGCCCGTTAGGCGTAAGCCTGTGAAAATTGTTGTGTATTTTTAGCGGGGGATGATGCCGGCTAGGAGGGTTTTCATTGGCAGCAACGCGATGTGATATTGTGTGGCAGATATGATTGTTTGGTTCTAGTTACCAGTTTCCCTCCAAATAGGAAAAAATTAAAATAAAATTAAAATAAATAAATAAATAATTGATTTGGGTTTAATATGTGGAAATTAATTAATATTTAAAGTTTGAAAATATAACACACACACACACACATACACACACACACACACACACATACACTATATGAAATTATTAAAATCATATAAAATATAATATATATATATATATATATATTAAATTCAACCTTAATACATAAAAATAATAATTTCCCACATAAAAATCATCTCGAACTCAAATTCAGCCTTAGGAGATCATTGGGAAAATTTTACCTTCACAAACAAAACTAGCGAATCCCGCAGTGACACTTGTCACAGTCCCATTGGACTAAAACTGAAGAAGATTCCTTGAACGCTGAATGGGCTGCCATGTCATCAGCCTGTACCTATTCTGCAACTTTTTAAATAAAAATTTGCTTGTTTTGAATGATGATCAGTAGTCCATAACTCCTTCATACGAACTCGGTTTTTAACGAAACGAGTTGCATTGGATTCCTTATGACGGGTCGGTCGTTGTTGTTCTAGTTTCATTTAATTATGAACACTTTCGTTTTTGAGCTAAAATACTGAGCCTCTCATCATTCCTCTCCACTAGAAGCCTTTTGGACCCAAAAAGCTCTTTGATTACTGATTATGTGGATAAGGGTATTTTTCCCTCACCCTTCCAGTCTTTATCCACTGAAAGTTTCCCAATTTCATCATTTGGAGCTTTTCACAAAAATTCAAAATTTTCCTTGATTCTTGCAACCTTCTCTTGCTGTTATTGACACCGTCATGTTGCAATATTTCTAAATTTGTAGAACAGAAATCTATTCTTGTAGAAACCATCGTGTTCCTACCTTGGTCAACAACCAAAGGAAACTTAAAATATTTCTCACCTTGCACACTGTCACCATGGCGATTTTTAGTTGATCTCGCTTTGTACTTGCGTCAACTCTTGACCAAGTATCTCCGCCATTGCCATCTACCTTTTGGAAACCAGCAATAAGCATTTGTGAAACCCATGCCTTATTTTCCAAGCTGATTTGTCACTTTCTCTTTGGCCTTTGCACCCTCTTGCACCAACATCTTGTTTTGAACACTACTCAACACTATTGTTGACTGCTGCAAATGTTTTTCACCTTCTTTCAAAGGAAAACTGTTAACATCATGAAACAACTCATTACAAGCATAATCATCTTTATGAAAATTGTGATTCAATACATCTCTTTGGTTTATCATCAACAATGTCAAGTTCTGACTTCCATTCACTATCCTCTTCATTTCACTTACATGTACAAGAGACAAATATATAGATAAGGACTTCCCAATACAATACCTGATATCTCAAGGGGCACCACATCAAGCTCAACTTCATCAAGAAAGTTCGAGTTAATGGCGAATCTTAGTAAGCGCTTCCTTGTAACCTACAAGTTTGTATTCTTGCGTATCCAACCCAAAGGATATGGTCTTGGATGTCTAATAGTTTCAAGGCCTAGTTTCTTAACCAAATCTTCGGAAATCAAGTTATCTTGTGACCCACTATACAAAAGTGTATCAATCTTGGTATGTTTAGAGACAACTCTGTTATCACTCCACCAGATCTCTAAGGCTGAAAAATAGTCCAAACAGAGGTAACCACAGACCAATATTTTATCTTGGTAGCTAGTGCTACCAATCCAGAGAAGGATGTCTCTACAAATTCACAGCCAAGAGGGTTGGATGAATTAGGGTTTTAGGCTAGGTATGAGTACATGGGTTTGTTTTTTTGAAATGGTTTGTTGGATGGGTGAATTAGGTCAAAGAGTCTAGGTCAGGGAAAATAAGATTAACATTGCAGTCCATTCAATGGGGCAAGGTAGGTAGGAAGACTAACACTTTAGGGTTTTAGGGTGAGATGGATTAGGCTGATGGGATGCTAGAAAGAGCAAGACAATGCATGTATTCTTTTTAAACTGAATAAAATGAACAAATAATGAATATTTTCCCAAAACAGAGCATGATAGATGTATTATGCCTATCAACTTGAAAATCAGCATATAATAGAGATGAAATGGATCATGAATACAAAACATTCATACGTATGTGAAATAAGAAGAAACTATGCTAAATTTCCATACCACATGTATCCCAAAGAAATAGTTGCAACTCTTTCATTAATTTCCTGCCAAATACTGATTACACTAGAGTCTATGATCAATGCAACAACATATAACCTGGTAAATGAGTCAAAAAGTACAATATATATACCATAAAACAACTTCTCCCATCCTCAGGGGTCAAATCCCTAAGTGGAGGAGCAGTTCCACCAAAAACTGAATTGATACCTAGAGTATAGAGAGGTCAAATTGACTCATCCCTCATTTTTTGGAAATTGATTCATTACATCTTCATCAAAAGTTTTCATCTAATATATTTACCCTAGGTAAGTGTAAAAAATAAATAAATAAAAAATAAATCATGAATTAGATTGGTAAAAAAACCATTTTCCAAGTGAAACTGAGAAAAACTGAGAAAATTTGAAAATATCAGCAAACTCATAAAATTTGTCAAAAGCGCGGCACCAAGTTCAAAATCGCAACGCCAAATTCAGCTCCACATTTGAGGGGGTTCATGGTGTCAAAATTGAGCTTATGATAGCTCATTTAAAATCTTGTCCGGTCAAGTTTCCACATCTATGCTTGGTTTTCAAAATTGTGTTGATTTGACCCTCCAAAAATTGATTCTCCCAAGACTAGTCAAAAGTGCAGCGCCAACCTCCAAAACAGGGCAGAAATGTGATTTTTTTAGTGTTTTTGACTTTTTGACTACTCCTTTGACCCAAAAAAGTTTTGTAAATTTATTTTCCTGACTGTAAATAGCCTTCTTCATCCAATGGCACTTTCATTTTGGCCACTGGAGGTCCCTAGGGACTGTGTAAAATTGCCAAAATTGCAAAAGTTACCAAAAATTTCAAAAATTGCTCAAATTTCCTCAATTTTTCTTCTGTGGGAGGCTGATAAGGTGTGTTAGGAAATGAGTGATGCCTTAGCAAGGATATCAAGCATTTCCCCTTCATTTTTCTTGGTTATGGTTTCAAGTCTTAATTTGGCCTTTTAGAGCTTTGACCTTGCAATTTGATTTCTCTTGAGGTAGTGTTTTGCCCTCTTTCTCAATATGTCATTGTCCTTATTTTCCTTCTTGAGGAGCTTCTCAAGATGTTGTTTGGCCTTTTCAAGCCAATGATCCTGGTTCTCATTTACCATGATGGAAAAATGCTCATTCAAAGTTAGCTCATTAACAAGTTCAACCTCCTTTTTCCTCTCTAGTTCTAGAGCTCTTTTCAGCCCTCTAGTCCTAAGTCTCCTTCTTGGCACTTGTTCTTCTACCTCATTTGTTTCACCATACCTCTCATAAGCCTCATCAAGCAAGGCCTTTTCCTTTTTTTATTCTCTTTTTGCCTTGAGAAGCTAAATCTCCATGATTGCCTGCTTGGTCTTGAGCTTGTTATTTTCCTACTCGTAGTATGAAATGAAAAACTTATATCTCTCTAAGTTGGTCTAAAGCTACCTGATTTGGGAATACTTTTACTTGATAATAAATTTGGAGGCCTCATCATCATGCTGCTCATCCAAGTCAACAAGGTCAAAATATGTTTTTGTCTCATGGAGGTCTTCCTCCTCATGAATGGCTTCCTCATGTGCATCTTCCTATGCCATCTTTTATTTTCCCTTCTATACCTACTTTTTTGGTGAAGAAGGCAGGGCCCCTCCCACAATCTGTGGGGAAAACACCTGCCTATGCCCTCCCTGATATGTCTTTGCCAATGTGCTCATTTCACCCTCTTTAGGTTTACTGCCCATAACTCTACTAGGTGACTCATCCTAACCATGAAATGGTGATGATGGTGGTGATGGTGATGATGGTGGAGTGGACTAAGGTGGAGGCATAGATGCAGCAGGATGAGATGAAGAAGGTGCATCTTCAACATGTGGAGCTTGTGGATCAGTGAAGATTTCATTTGCAATGAAGGTGTCCCATGAGATTCCCAACTGATAAAGGTGATGGAGAACAATGATTTTGATCAATGAGTGGTGGAAGAGGCTATTTATCTGCTGGTCATAGCCTCTATTTTGCACAATGAATGCCATTTTTTCTATGCTCCTGAATAGATAGTATGGGATATTCAATATTACTCTTTTTAAGTGCATCAACCGTCTAATGTGGTATGTATAGAGCCTAGAAAACCTTCCTTCACAAGAGAAGTAATTCATGATGATTTTCATCATGGGTGCATATCTATCAAGGAGGTATCATAAAGGGAAAACCCTCTTCCTTTTATCTCTGTATCTTGGTTTAATGAATGGTTCATAGTACTGATCCTCCAAATCTTTGGATTTAAACCATTTCTCACCCATGTTTGGAATCCTTGTGGCAACAACAATGAAATATGTAGATATACTGAAGGTCACACCTACAAGGGTCACTTGATTTTCTCTGAGATTTGAAATAAAAACTCTACTCAACATGGGATGATGTTAGACCCTCTAAATCATGTTTCAAAAATCAAGGAAACCTACATACTAAAAAAAAATTATAGCCATTGGAGAGGCCATCGATTCATTTGTGTTGGTGGGCTCCAGCCTTAGGATTATTCCTCCTTTGTGAAGCCTTCTCTATTTTATATCCTCCTCTCTCTGTCTATCCTCCTCTTCCATATAGTATTTGTCTTCCTCCATAGTTTTTGGTGGCCAATGAAACCCTAGGGATGAGGTGAATGGGAATGAAGAGTGAAGATAGGTCTAGGGAATAGGGATAAGTATAGGAAAATTTAGGGAGATGGGGGAATGGGTTATGAAGCTCTGGGAGTTGATAGGAAGTTGAAATTTCAAGGGAGTTAGCTTAAGCTTGAAGATGATCACTCCTTATATGTGAACACTTTTGAGCTTGGTCAGTATCAAATTTAATTACAGGTTTGGGGAAGTGGTTGCCTAGGAATTTAGAAGCCTAGGACTTAGGGTTTTAAGGGAAAGGGATTTAGAGACTAGGAAATGGTAGTGTAGGGGTAGGGATAGGTTTTTAGATATTTGGAAAGGAAGTGTAGGGTATTAGGGCATCAAATTTGGGGTTTAGGAATAAAACTAGGGTTTTCTCACTAGACCAAATGCTAATTTCACTTAGAATAAAAAACACTATGAAATCATTGTTTTAGGAGTGCAAGGAGGCAAGAAATTTGTTGTACTTACTTGTTAGAGGGTGAAACAAGAATTTGATGAGAGTTTTGTTGAGTTTTGGTGCCTAGAGAGGTTACTGGACAAAAGCAGAGTGCATCGGGCAAATGTGCAATGCCTTGCCTAGAAGCGTAGCGCCAATGGGAGAAAAGCGTAGTGCTGCCTGCTCTAAGCGCAACACCACTTTTGAAAGAGCAGCGCCACTCTCTGAAAGCACAGCGCCACTAAAAAACTCAGCCTCTAACTCCGCAGTTCAATTTTTCCGGCTAAGGGAGTGCAAGATTGACTTTTGGGAGTGCAAATGAGTTTGAGTTTGATGTCTTGGTGGTATTTATACTTCATCATTTGAATGAATTGGGCATTGGGACCCACTTTTTATTTCTTCACTTTCACTTTAAACTCTGAATATTTACCTTTTAATTTTACTTTTTCTTTGACAAATTGATCATATGATGACTTTGAGAACTATTTGATTGACATTTTTGATGCTTCGGCATGTTGGAACTCTGAGTTAGAAGCTTGGGAATCATGAACTTATTACATTTGAATGACATAAAATTACATAATGAAAATTTAAAAATTACATCTTAAAACCAAAATTACATGCTGAAACAAGAAATTTCCTTTACAAATCATATTCATATGGTGAAGAGATGTTATTTGATCACCCTTTATTTTCTGGTCTTATGTAGTGGAAATGAAATTTTATTGGACCTTGGAAACCCTAATGACCTAATGAAACCTTGAAAGACTTAATTTCATGATGACATGACTGATGTGATGACATGATGATATTTAACTTTATGTATGGTGTACAATCATCAAGGTATGAAACTATGCCAGCAAGTAATAAATTTTGAGGAAGAGTGATGTTTTTGGACTAGGGCTACCATCAGTGACTAAATTTTTTCATAACCTAGTAGAATGATAAAAAAATTCTAAGTGGGACCCTTAGAATGATGTGAAAAGAGGATTTTTTATCACTGACGGAAGGATACAAATAATGACACTAACATCGTCCTTATTGGGATGATAGCTCTAAAATAGGTGTCAAGAACACTGTAGAATAGAAAACCTTATCCATTGGGCCAATACGGTCAAAAACTAAAAGTAACAAACATGACTGAAAACTGATAACTCAAAGAAGTAGACTTACTCAAGACAAACTCAAAATTGACTGAAAATTGACTCAATACTGACTTACTTGACAGAAATATGAACTTTTAAAAATGGAAGAAAATCAGTGAAGTTCCATGGCCTTCACTTTGGGCTCCGAACTCCAATGATTCTCTACTTCACACTTGCAGAAAATGTAACTGATGTTTACAATGAAATGGAAAAATAATTGATAAATGCTTCAGAAAATATAGTGCTTAAGGAGCCTACCATTGACTGATCCTCCTAAACACTGTTGTCCATTCATATCTTCAAGAAAATAAGCATTATGTCCCCGGCAAGCTGAAATATGATATGGCCCTTTCCATAAATTCTCAAATTTTCCATGCTTACCCTTATCCTCATTTATGGAATCCCAACGAAGTACTACATCTCCAACCTTGAAGTTTTCTTCCTTTGTTTTCCGGTCATAGATCTTATTTATCTTGTCATGGAGTTTTGAAGTATTCTGAAATACCTCATCTCTCATCTGATGAAGGTGTATCATTTGATTAATCCAATGATGTATGTCATTTTCCTTAGTCCCTGATTCTTGCAACAATATCATTACCAAGACTGCTAATGATGAAGGAAACACAATATCGACACCATACACAACTTGAAAGGGAGACATTCCAATAGACTTCTTACTACTCACCCGGTATTCCCACAATACATTGAACAAATTCTTATGCCAATTCTTTTTATTTGCCTCTAACATTTTCTTAATGATACTGATCAAGGATTTATTATAGGACTCTGCCAATCCATTACCTTGCGGGTAATAGGTTGTAGAGTGTCCCAACTTAATGTTATATCTGTCACAAAACTCAGTCATCTTCTTAGACTTGAATTTTTTGGCATTATTTGTGATAATATTAGTAGGACAACCAAAACGGGAGAAGATATTAGTTTCTAAAAACTGAATGATGACAGAATCTGTTGCTTGCCTGGTCGAGATTTCTTCGATCCACTTTGTAAAGTAATATGTGGCTATCAATATCCACTTGTGTTGTGTGGATGATATTGGGTGAATCTCGCCTATGAAATCTAGGCCCCACTACTAAAATGGTGCATGTACTGAAATAGGTTGAAGAGGTAATAGGAGAAGGTTTCTCTTACCCTGAAAAACTTGACATTTGTGGCAACTCATTACTGTTTTGTATACATCTGCAAAAAGTGTCGGCAATAGTATTCCGCTCTCAATATTTTATTGGCCGTGGTATTCCAATATAGGTGGCCCGCACAATCTTCTTTGTGGAAGTCATTCATAACTTCTTTAGATTCTTCTTCGACTAAACAGTCCAGTAACACACCTACGAGATCCTTCCAATAAATTGCATTGTCCAATATGCAATACTTGAAAGATTTGAGCTTCAAATATCTGCCTTGAATCTTAGTCATGCCTATAGGAGGGTTTAGGTGTTGCAAAACATAAAAAATATCAAAATATCGTGGATATGAAAAAAAGATATCATATACCTGAATGAGATTCACTTCTTCTTCATTATCAAACAAGGCTAAAATAAGGTTGATGTCTACATCATGGAGGTTTGACTCAGCCATGAGCTTGGCTAAGCCCTAACCTTTGATCATCTTGGTGGGCTTGATCTCAATATCGTATTCTAGTAGTGATTCTATCCATCTCTCTCTCCTACCTTTTGGGTATGTCCGCATGAGAACTTATTTTAAAGTTGCATTAGGCACATAGGCAAGAGTATGTGAATGTAAAATGTAAACTCTGAAATCTTTCAGTGCTTTAACCAAAGACAAAGTTTGTTTCTCTATGATGTTGTACCGAAGGGCTACATATTTGATATTGCGACTGAAAAATGAAATTGGTAGCTTAGTTTTATCTCTTTTCTGGATCAATAATGCTACCATGGTGTGCACAAAAGAAAATGAGAATATTATGAAATCAATAGTATAATCAAGACTTATTAATATAGGGGTAGTAGTGAAGGAAAACTTTACTGATTTGAAAGACTTCCGGGCCTCTTTAGACCATTTCACATCATTATCTCTCTTCAACATATTTTTCAACTCTCTAAGATGCTCAGCCAAATTAGGAATGAATCTGCGTAAAAAAATCATCTTACCATTGAATGCTTGTATTTCCTTTTTGCTGCGAGGGAAATCAATCTACTGAATTGCTTGAACATGAGAAGGGTCAATCTGGATCCCATCCTTGGAGATGATGTGACTAAGAAGTTTTCCCTCCTCCATGGAAAAAAGGCTTTTCTTTGGGTTGACAGAGATTTTGAACTTCCTACATCTCTTGAAAAAAATTCTTAAATAGTGCAAATGTTCATCATCATAATGTGAAAATATTGTCAAGTCATCTAAATAAACAACCAAGAAAAATATTTTTCATTGGAAAATGCTATTTCCATGGCCCGCTGAAATGTGGCCCCTGCATTTTTCAAACCAAATGGCATCTTTGCATATTTGAATGTGCCCCAAGGTGTAGTAAATGTTGTCTTTTCCTGATCATCCTCGTGCACCAAAATATGATTATATCACAAATAGCCATCCAATAGTGACATCAGGGAAGAGCCAACAACTCTTTGAAGGATGTGATCCATTTTAGGAAGTGGATAGGTGTCCTTTAGAGATACTTTGTTCAATTTCCTGAAATCTATGCAGAGCCGGATTTCTCCAATCTTCTTTCTTACCGAGACCAAATTTCAAAACCCAATTAGAGAATTTGATAGGAACAATAATACGAGACTTGAAAATTTTGTTTACCTCTTTTTCAATTGATGGAAAAATCTAGGATTGATCCTTCTCAACTTTTTTTGAAAGGAATTTTGATCAGACTTAATTGGAATAGTGTGTTGAATGATGTTCTTGTCATACACCTTTTAAATCTACATATTCCCATGCAAAAACATTAGAAAATTCAAAAATTAAATTAGCATATTCTGTCTTTACCTTGGGAGATAAAGACTTGGAAACTTTAACCATCTTTGGTTTGTCCACTATCCCAATTTTTACATCTTCAACACCCTTTTCCGTAGGCACCAATGTAGGCTTTATTGCTACATCATCTTGGTCAAACAATTCTTCCAAAAGTATGAGACCTTTTGGAATATTGTTGTCTTTCAGCTGTAGTACATCCACCTAAGTTGCTTCTATGTCCTGGCCATATTTATCACAAATTTAATATATGGAACAACTCTCAAATTCAACCTCACTTTATCATATTTATTTACCTGCTCATCATCCCAGAATACTTGTCAATACCGCAAGTTATTGGGAACAGTGGGCCGGTGTTTCACATGAATCTCAAACTTCCTTTTTGAAAAGAAGGGGATCTTAAAATTTCTTGCAGCTGTAGCCAATGAATCTTCCATGAGATTTTGACTCCTTGGCACAATTGTAAGTGTATACTCTGGAAAAAATTTCAAAATATCTAGGACAACATTCCTGTATTCTCTCATCTGAAGATGGTTAGCTTGATATTCACCTTTAACTTGCTTGATCACAATTTCTAGATCACCAAGTATTGAAATTATTTTTGCACCTAGTTTCTTCAAGATATTTAGGCCAGTAATCAGTGCTTCATACTCCGCCTCATTGTTAGTGCAATCAAAAGCTAACTTGTATGAGCATAATATAACATTTGTAGGAACCTTACAAGGTTGATGAAAAGCGTTGTAGACCCAAATTCCAATGCTTGCCCCGTATTTCCCCAAGGAACCATCAAAGTCCATGTACCATAGACCATTTTCATCCTCCAAGTGTTGAAACTCTGATTTCTGTTTTGGCTCAACTTTCTGAATTGTTTCTTCATGATTTCTCGGACTTTCTTCTACTTTATCTAATGGTTTTTCTGAGTTTTTCTCTGATTCATTTGATGGCTGTTATGATGAGCTCAGAATATTCTCTTTTTCCTTTTCTGTGACTTCTTTGATACAATTATGAATCTTTGGAACATCATCTACTTCTACAAGTTGGCTATCTACATCATTTAAGCTGCTATCATTAAGCAAAATAAATGTCTCTAAATATCTATGTACAACATTTATTGGATGATTTTTGGGCTTTTCTTTGCTTGTGATCATATATTTCATCTTTGTTTCTCGGTACAAATTTCTCAATTGTCTGAAAACAAGGATGGTTGCATAAGAAAAGTCTAATTGCAATGTGCCTCTCAATTCCCCCCCCCCCCCCAATATCTTAACAAAAACATGCCAAACAGTGGCGGTATGTTAGCTACCACCACACCCATTAGAACATTATTTGTCGGAATCTGCTCTAGGGAGACTACCAAATCTTTAATAAGGATAATACAATGGACTCTACTTGAATCGAAGGAATATAAGTCATGGTAAGGATGAGTGATATAAAGGCCTAAATTTTCCATAATGGCTTTTGGCATGACATTATGGGAGGCTCCAGAGTCTAACATGGAATTGTATAAAATGCATTGGTGGATTCTTAGACTCAAGTAGAATGGGGGAACCTCGCTATCTTCTAAATGACCATCAATAGCAGGACCAAAAATGAGTTCGGGTTGATCATCTTCGATATTTAGCATGTCGGACAAAGGATATACCTTAATAATCTTGGCAACATGGGACTTATACTGGTTATTCTTAGCAAGCTCGGTTAAAGGAATAGACACTTTCAATTTTGAAATTTCAGTTTCTAGGATGAAAGGAGTAGATCTGTCTACCTCTTTAATTACAATGTCTCATCGGTCAACATGGTCCTTTGATGGAGCTTCTTTCTTCTGACTATCCTTTTCCATACTTGTTGAACTTGTGGATGGTTGATTTACCTTGTTCTGATTTGTGATTGCAGGCTCTTTTCCTTTACTCTCATTACCCAGAGGATTCTGCTTTTTTTGAGTATATTTCTGCTGAGATTCCATTTTCTGAATGGGATTTTAACCAACACATCTCTACTTCTCAATGAGAGTTGTCTTTGTTGTGAACTAAGTGCATTCAAGTACCCCCACTGATAATCATCGGATTTGGTCTCCAACTCATGATCATTGGCAAGGATGAAATCATAATCCTTTGGCTCATGTTTCTTTTCAAAATACTCTTCATCTTACATCAAAAACATGGGAAAACCATCAGCCTTGAAAAGGATATTTTCCTCAACAATTGTGTCTTCATCATCTTCTTCTATTCCTTGAGCATAGTTCTGATGCAAGGGTGTCATAATTTGATGTTTTTGTGCTAGTTTCTCAGGATCCCATTGTTCTCTTTGCTTGATCCTTAACTGAGGCTATTGTTGGCCTCTGAAGTTAGGATTTCTGACCTCAGGCTGTCTCTCAGTGATGGACATCCTGCCAACCATTCTTTCAATATTCCTTATCAATGTGTCCATCTTAACATTGGAGATGAGGTGGATGGTTCATCTTTAATAGTTAATTTTCTCTCACCTCTGGTTCTATCTCTTTTCATTGGTAGATTTTCTTCAATGTTGACCACATTCTTTCGCATATCTTCCAATGTAGCTGGACTTCTTTCCCTTAGTTGGTAGGCCATGTTGGGTTCAAATGCATCTAGATAATGTATGAGATCTAAGCCCAGAGGAGGCTTGATCTCAACAAGAATTGCATTATAAGTTCTATTAAAGCGAGTATTGAAATCTTGAATTGGTTCATTAGGATTTCTCTTTATGTTCTCATACTCAAAAAGCAACTGTAAATGGATTTTATTTACCTCCCATCGGGTTATAAATGCATCAACCAACTGGTCTGGAGTGGCAATGGAATTAGTAGTTAAGGATCTATACCAAACTTTGAAATCTCGAGAGAAGCTCTGGGCTATAATCCTCATTTTGGCATTTTCGGCATCTACTTCCTCCAAGTATATGAATTCATTGACCTTGAAAATGTGTTGTTTTTCATATATGGTAGAATTTTCATCAAACAAGGGGAGTCTTTGGCCATAACCCTGAGGTAGATCATTCAATTGAGTAGGTAAGATAAGTGGGGAAATTTGGCCATGATTTGTGTTGAGTAAAGTGTTAGATTTACAATGGGAGGGGTTGGATGAATAGGTAGTGGAACAACAATTGTAGGTACTGAAGTAGTAGGTATAAATAATGAGGTTGAGGGTGCAGATTAAAAAGCAACAATTGATTGAGGTTGAGTCGAGACAGGTATTGACTCTTGCTGGTATAATTGGATCCAATTTTTGATGTCAAGGTCTAATTTAGGTTTAATCTCTTCAAAAAAAAAAATTTCTTCAAGTTTCATAGAACTAAGATCTAACTCAGATAATGACTTGACCTCAGAGAGTCTTAAAGGATCAAAAACTATGTCGGCTAAAGAGGTTTCAGACTTAGATATAAACAATGACAATTCAAATTTTATATTATATGGTATATCTTCAAGAGATAGTACTTTAGTAGGCAGTGAAATATATCTTACCAATGGGATTGGACCTGACTGAATATTTATAGCTTGATATCGACGCTTCTGGACAAACTTCTCTGGATCTTCGATTGGATTAGCTGGATCATGATCGGGATTTTCTCTAGTATATATTCTCGAAGCCAGCTCTACAATTTTGGCACTGTAATTATCCAATCAGCCTTTCTGAAACTTAATCCTATCATCCAAAGGAAAAAATTCCAATTATTCTTGTCATACACCCAGCGAAAATAAATATTTCATTCCCCGGCAACGACGTCAGTATGTTATCACTCCACCGGATCACTAAGGCTGAAAAATAGTCCAAATAGAGGTAACCACATACCAATATTTTATCTTGGTAGATAGCCCTACCAAACCAGAGATATCTCTCTCCACAAAGTCATAGCCAAGAGGGATGGATGAATTAGGATTTTAGGATAGCTATGAGTACAGGGTTTTTTTTTGTTTGAATTGGTTTGTTGGATGGGTGAATTAGGTCAAAGAGGCTAGGTCAAGGAAAATAAGATTAATATTGCATTCCATTCAATGGGGCAAGGTAGTTAGGAAGACTAACACTTTAGGGTTTTAGGGTGAGATGGATCAGACTGATGAGATGCTAGAAAGAGAAAGACAATGCATGTATTCTTTCTAAACTGAAGAAAATGAACAAATTATGAAGATTTTCCCAAAACAAAGTATGAGAGATGTATTCTGCTTATCAGCTTGAAAATAAACATATAATAGAGATGAAATGGATCATGAAGACAAAAAATACATACATATGTGACATAAGAAGAAACTATGCTAAATTTCCCTACCACAAGTATCCCAAAGAAATAACAACAACTCTTTCATTAATTTCCTGCCAAATACTGATTACACTAGATTTTTTGATCAATGCAACAACATCCAACCTCAGAAATGAGTCAAAAAGTACAAGATATAGACCAAAAAACAACTTCCCATCCTCAAGGGTTGAATCCCTGAGTGGAGGAGCAGTTCCACCAAAAACTAAACTGATACCTAGAGTGTAGGGAGGTCAAACTGACTCATCCCTCACTTTTTGGAAACTGATTCATTGCATCTTCATCAAAAGTTTTCATCTAATGTATTTACCTTGGGTAAGTGTAAAAACACTAAAATTACATTGAAATCATGAATTACATTGGTAAAAACACCATTTGACAAGTGAAACTTAGAAAAAATGAGAAAATTTAAAAATATCAGCAAACTCAGAAAATCTGTCAAAAGCACAGTGCCAAGGTCAAAAGTGCAATGCCAACTTCAGATCCACTTTTGAGGGGGTTGCAGGTGTTCAAATTGAGCTCAGGATAGCTCATTTGAAAGCATGTTCAATCTAGTTTCCATATTTATGATTTTGTTTCAAAATAGTGTTTATCCTCCAAAAACCGGCTCTCCCAAGAATGGTCAAAAGCACAGCGCCAACCTCCAAAACAGGGCAGAAATGTGATTTTTGAGTGTTTTTTTGACTTTTTGACTGCTCCTTTGACCCAATTTTTTTTTTTTAAGTTGTTTTCATAACTATAAATGGCCTTCTGAATCAAATGGTGCTTTTATTTTGGCCATTGGAGTTTCCTAGTAAAAGCATAGTGCCTAGGGCAATGCGCTTTTGATAGTGGGACTGTGTAAAACTGCCAAAAGTGCAAAAATTACCAATAATTTCAAAAATTGCTCAAATTTCCTCAAATTTTATTTTGCGGGAGGTTGATGAGGTGTGTTAGGCAATGAGTGATTCCTCAGCAAGGACATCAAGCTTTTCCCCTTCATTCTTCTTAGTTAGGGTTTCAAGTCTTGATTTCACCTTTTGGAGCTTTGACCTTGCAATTTGTTTTCTCTTGAAGTAGTGTTTTGCCCTCTTTCTCAATATTTCATTGTCCTTATTTTCCTTCTTCGGGAGCTTCTCAAGATGTTGGTTGGCCCTGTCAAGCTAATTCTCTTGGTTCTCATTGACCATGATGGAAAAATACTCATTCAAAGTTAGCTCATTAGCAAGTTCATCCTCCTTTTTCCTCTCTAGTTCTAGAGCTCTTTTCAACCCTATAGTCCTAGGTATCCTTCTTGGAACTTTTTCTTCTGCCTCATTTGTTTCACCATACCTCTCATAAGCTTCATCAAGCAAGGCCTTTGCCTTCTTTTCTTCTCTCTTTTCCTTAAGAAGTTGAATCTCCATGATTTCCTGCTTGGTCTTGAGTTGTTGATTTTCCTGCTCATAATATGAAATGAAAAACTTAGATCTCTCTAAGTTGGTTTGAAGCTCCCTGATTTGGGCAACCTCCTGCTTGATAATCAATTTGGAGGCCTCATCATCATGTTGCTCATCCAAGTCAACAAGGTCAAAATTTGTTTCATTCTCATGGAGGTCTTCCTCTTCATGAATGGCTTCCTCATGTACATCTTCCTCTGCCATATTTTGTTTGCACTTCTGTACCTGATATGTTGGTGAAGAAGGCAGAACCCCTCCCACAATCTATGGGGAAAACACCTGCATATTCCATCTCTGATTTTTTTTTTCCAATGTGCTCATTTCACCCTCTTTAGGTTTAATGCCCATAACTCTACTAGGTGACTCATCCTGACCATGAAATAGTGATGATGGTGGTGATGGTGATGATGGTGGAGTGGATTGAGGTGGAGGCATAGATGTCGCAGGATGAGATGAAGAAGGCACATCTTCAACATGTGGAGCTTGTGGAGCAGTGAAGATGGCATTTGCAATGAAGGTTTCCCATGAGATGCCCAAATAATCAAGGTGATGGAGAACAATGCTTTTGATCAATGATTGGTGGAAGAGGCTATTCATCTGCTGGTCATAGTCTCTCTTTTTCACAATGAATGCCATTTTTTCTATGCTCTTGAATAGATAGTATCGGATATTGAGAAATATTTCTCTTGTGAAGTGCATAAACAGTCTAATTTGGTAAGTGTAGAGCCTATAAAACCTTCCTTCACAATAGAATTACTTTATGATGATTTTCATCATGGGTGCATACCTATCAAGGGGGTAGCTGAAAGGGAAAACCCTCTTCCTTTCAATTTTGTATCTTGGTTTAATGAATGTTTCATAGTACTGATCCTCCAAATCTTTGGATTTAAACCATTTCTCACCCATGTTTTGAATCCCTGTGGCAGAAACAATGACAGATGTAGATATACTGAAGGTCACACCAGTAAGGGTCACCTGATTGTCTCTGAGATATGAAATGAAAACTCTACTCAACATGGGATGATGTTGGACCCTCTAAATCATGTTGAAAAAATCAATGAAACCTACATACTCAAAACAACTGATAGTCATAGGAGAGGCCATTAGTTCATTTGTGTTGGTGGGCTCCATCCTTAGGATTCTTCCTCCTTTGTGAGGCCTTCTCTGTTCTCTATCCTCCTCTCTCTCTCTATCCTCCTCTTCCATATAGTCTCTGTCTTCCTCCATAGTGTTTGGTGGCTAATGAAACCCTAGGGATGACGTGAATGGGAATGAGGAGTGAATATAGGTCTAGGGAATAGGGATAAGTCTAGGAAAATTTAGGGAAATGGGGGAAGGGGTTATGAAGCTTTGGGAGGTGATAGGAGGTTAAAATGTCAAGGGAGATAGAAGTGAGAATTTAATTACAGGTTTGGGGAAGTGGCTGCCTAGGAATTTAGAAGCCTAGGACTTAGAGTTTTAAGGGAAAGGGATTTAGGGACTAGGAAATTGTAGTGTAGGGGTAGGGATAGGGTTTTTAGATATGTGAGAAGGAAATTTAGGGTATTAGGGCATCAAATTTGGGAATTAGGAAGAAAACTAGGGTTTTCTCACTAGACCAAATGATAATTTCACTTAGAATAAAAAACACTCTGAAATCATTGTTTTAGGAGTGCAAGGAGGCAAGAAAGTTGTTGTACTTACTTGTTAAAGGGTGAAACAAGAATTTTCTGAGAGTTTGGGAGAGTTTCATTGAGTTTTGGTGCCTTGAGAGGTCACTAGACAAAAGCACAACGCATCGGGAAAAAGTGCAGCGCCTTGCCCAGAAGCACAACGCTAGTGGGAGAAAAGAGCAGTGTTGTTTGCTTTAAGCGCATCGCCACTTCTAAAAGCGCAACACCTCTCTCTAAAAGCACAAGTTCCACTAAAAAACTTGGCCTCTGACCCTGTAATTCAATTTTTCTGGCTAAGGGAGTGCAAGCTCGACTTTTGGGAGTGAACATGAGTTTGCTTTTGATGTCTTGGTGGTCTTTATACTTCATCATTTGAATGAATTGGGCCTTGGGACCTACTTTTTATTTCTTCACTTTCACTTTAAACTTTGAATATTTACCTTTTCATTTGACTTTTTCTTTGACAAATTGATCATCTGATGACTTTGAGAACTCTTTGTTTTGACATTTTTGATGCTTTGGCATATTGGAACTCTGAAATAACAAATTGGGAATCATGAACTTATTACATTTGAATGACATGAAATTACATAATCAAAATTTAAAAACTACATCTTAAAACAAAATTACATGCTGAAACAAGAATTTTTCTTTACAAATCATCTTCATATGGTGAAGAGATGTTATTTTATCACCCTTTATTTGCTGGTATTATGTAGTGGAAATGAAGTTTTATTGGACCTTGGAAACCCTAATGACCTAATGAAACTTTAAAAGACTGAATTTCATGATGACATGACTGATGTGATGACATGATAACATTATGGTGATGTACAGTCAACAAGGTATGAAAATATGCCAGGAAGTAATAAATTTTGAGGAAGTGTGATGTTTTTGGACTAGGGATACCATCAGTGACTAAATGTTTGCATGACCTAGTGGAATGATAAAAAAATTCTGAGAGGGACCCTTAAAATGATGTGAAAAGAGGATTTTTGATCAGCGATGGCTTATTTGAAAATGTTAGACACTAAAAAACTCTAATATGGAAAAATTCTATTCTTGTATCTTCATCATGAGTATCATTTGAAAATTTTGAAGAAATAGTGCTTGCAACATGTTTACCTTTCAAACCCATGGTTGTAATCTTTGTCTCATCTCCTAAATCTGACCCTAATTCATGTTCAGCTATAGCAAAAGTTTTCTCCTTCTCTTTGCCTCTCAGTCTATTTGGTTTCAATTTTGGATGAAGTTTCCAACAGTGGTCTTCATCATGGCCAATATTTGAAAAGTTTTTTCATGTGAGTTTTTCCTTCTCTCTTTTTACAAATCTATTTATTTTTCCTCTTCCATAAAAATTTCCTTTTCCTTTACCCTCACTTTCACCTTTCTCCTCTATGTTTTGTTTTCCCCTTTCCTCTAAGTGTGTGACTTGTACAAAAACTTCATCTAAATTGCTTGGGTTAAACATAAGAATAGTATGCTTCAAATAGGAATGTAAACCCCCAATGTATTTCAAGAGTGTATCTTGGGAATTCAAATTTACTCCTAACAACAAATCTCTCTTTCTAAACTCATGGGTATATTCTTGAATTATTTGACCCTTGAGATGCTTAAAAATTTTCCAACTCATAATAGATTTTTTCATAGAGGATAATGGATAAAACTGTATTTTAATGGAAGAAATAAATTCAAACCAAGAAATGGATATCTTGCCATGGATTCACATTTCCTCTTGAGTCTTTTCTTCCCACCAAACTAGTGCAGCTGCTTCTAGCCTTAATGAATCCAACTGGATCTTTATTTCATCTTCATGAAGGTTCTGAATTCTGCAATACACCTCCAATTGACATATCCAATTTTCAAGCCTCTCTGCATTTACCTCGCCATTATACATGGGTATTTCAAACTTAATTTCCAATTTGAGTAATGGAGTTTTTCCTTTTGTGGCTTTTGAGTGAGTGTGAGTGGTATTTGTGGTGTAAGTTGAAGATGATGTTGATGGCGATGATGAGGATGATGAAGATGGTGGAGATGGAGGTGGCTTTCATCTACTTCCCTTTGAACTCCTCTCTTCATCCTTCTTACCATCCGAAGTTCCTTCTCCATATGAAGGCTTAAAACCTTATCTTTCTCTTTCTGAAGTTAATGCATCAAACATGATTTTAACCATTCTCTGAATGTCCTTGAAGTCTCTCTTGACATCCTCCTCTTCTAAATGTCCTTGAGTCTCTCCAACACCTGACATAATGGCTATGGATTCAAGCTCAACTTCTGATGCTTGTACCTATTCAATCAATTCAGGTTCTTCTACAAATTGCACCTCTTCAATCTCAGCTTCTTGAGACAAAACTTGAGGTTATTAAAGTGTAGCTATGAGTGTAATTTTGGGTGAGGATGATGCTCTTTCAGATCTCCTTCTTCTGTTCCTAATCTCAGGACTTGTAACCAACAACTTCCCTTCACCTTTTTGAAAATTTAACCTTGTCAACGTCACAAAATTTCCACCATTAACTTGCACAAAACTTCAAGAAACTATCAAGAAAATAAACTTTAGCAACCTTGTTCTCTTCAACCTAAGCTCTGATAACTAACTTGATATGAATTTGTATGTTATTTATTGTTGTGCTAATTTTATTTTCAGATATAAAATGAATTCACTGATCTTATGCTTGATGTACAGGTTCCCTTGTTGCTTATGTGTGACAAAGACGTAATTAAAACTTAATTTTGAGTGTTTTTGAAAGCATAAAGCATTAATTTAAATGGTTTAACAACATAAATATAAAAAAAATAAAACCATGACAAATTGATCCATTAAAACATAGTTTTGATGAAGGAGTTCACCCCTCTTGGGCTACATCTCCTTGGTCCAGCTCCATAGCTTGGGCCTTTGTATTAGCTCATGTGTGCTCAAAATGTTGTTTTCATGCATCAAATGCTCTTGTAACCTATTCCAATGAGTTTAAAACATTGAAATATTTCAAAAACGACTATTTTTTTACTCAATTTGGTTACCATATGCTCTAGGCATGGCCTTCCCTCCTGGTGGCCCTTAGCTTCAAAGATCTTCAAGGCAACAAAAACCTGTGTAGATGAAATCCTTTGCCTTTGCAACTTGTTCCAATGGCTCAAAAACATCAAAATATATTAATAATGACTCTTATTTCACCCAATTTGGTCGAAAATTGCCTCCGTTATGGAAAAAAACAAATTTCCCCCAATTTCTCCACTAATTCTGGAAACGGGCCAGCAAACTCCACTAAAACTGGAGTTTTCCGCCAAAAATGGTGCTCCGTAAATTATACTGCCAGATTAAATGCGTCATTATTTGGATATAAGCTTTGGATTAATGTTAATTAACTATTGTTTGTTAGCGCTAATCACTTTTAGTTTGGAGCCTTCGGTGTGGTAGTGTGTAAAGGTTCAGCGCCATAGAGTTCAATTGAATGGGTTGTGGTCTAACGGTATGAACGGGTACTGCTTGGGAGCAGGTCTCGGTGTCGAATCCGACCTCTGCCCCACCCATCGTTATTTTGCACCGCCATGTGAAACCTTAATACATTGGATAATTGTATGTGCCACCGTAAATAAATAGGCCTCCAACACACACACACACACACATATATATATATATATCGGACCTTTGTAATTAAAATGATTTCAATGTAATATTAATCCACCATATGCCAACCTATAAAAAAATGATTTGGGTTTAATATGTGGAAATTAATTAATATGTAAAGTTTGAATATATATATATATATATATATATATATATATATATATATCTTTTTAAAAACAAATGTTACAATATTTAAAAACACTTACAATATGTGAAAGCATAGACTGTGATTTTTTTACTATTAGTTGTCTTTCAGATTCACGATTTATTCAAGGAATTCCTTCAGTTTAGCTTGAAAGCAATATTTCATTGAAGGGACTGTAATCTCTTGTTTGACACATTCATTGAATATCTCATAATCAATCTCCCTATCTTCTTCTTGTAGCTGCGCAACGAAGGTATAGCATTCTTCATTAACACTAATAAAAGTAATTAGCCATTTTCTAATTTCCTCTATAGTAAAATCAATTATACTATCGAAATCTATTGCCTTTGACTATTTTAGCTTCTCCAATTCAACCATAAGTGAATCCTTCGAAATTATTCTAGAGTCATATGTGATGCACGAACCATTTAAATTCCAGAAAATCACTACTGCCTTGACATAGGCATCAAATATTTTACTTTCTATGCTTCCACATTCATAAATAATTTTCTCTAATGTTTTGACTCTCTTAGACCATCCAGCTTTGATCTGCTTCATTCGATAAGCATCTAGGAGTCATTGTGTCTCTTTCTTTAGATCAAAAAGTAAATCAAAATTCTGACTAAAAGTAAGTAATTCATTGTCTCCCTTGAGATCACTTTTAACCCACTCGGAAAATGACTTAACTCTTTGGACTAAATATCACAAATCCAAACTTTTTTTCCATGCATGTTCAATAACTTGCAATATTTCATATATATTAATGATAATATAGGATTTCACTGCATTAAGGAGGTTGATAGGCTTATCAAATCTATGGGGTGTATTGGGGGTAGAAATTTCCAATGGTGTTGTGCATATTGCAAGTGAAGTCATTAATAAATGACCCAAATATAGAGCATCTTCCAGCCCATTTATTCTTGCTTTCAATTTCATATTTTCTACTTCTTGTTGGATATTAGACTATACAAGCACACCATTAGTAGCTTGATGCAATTTATTGATCCCTGTCACTCCAACCCCAGACACATCAACATCCATTTCTGATTTATTAAGAACCTTCTTGTTGCGAACCTCTACTCTTTCAATTCTCAATTTTTTACTTCCCTTGTCATAATTTTCATTTTACAATGTGATAGGGTGGTCATCACAAGTCGTGACTTATTCAGAAATTTGCTCCATCATTTTCTTATTTTCTTCCAAACAATTACTAACCCAATCTGGTGGTATAACACTTTCAACTTCCACATCCATAGCTCCTTCAATCCTCCCTATTTTGCGTGGAATTTTGGATTTGGATGATTCAACCGTGTGCGCTATTTCTGGAGTGAATCTCTAAGGAGGCTCTTAGTTATCTCCACCACCAGATATCCCATCGTGAACCAACCTTTCACTTGTAGTATATTTTCTCTTCTTTTGTTGAAATATGTAACTAGGTTCGGTCTTCATAATTACATATGTAATAATGATTTTATGTATTTTACGTAATGAGAAAAAATAATTTATTATTTTTATTCTTGAGGCATGGGTTTCGTGCTCAAGGGAAAATTATTTTTATGTCAAGCACCCATTGAGTGCTTCTAGGGCTTGCCATTAAGTCTACAAGTCAAATGCGTCATTGTCATGTATTAAAGATCCTTTTGGGAATATTACATATTGAAAAAAAAAATTATTTGAGTCAAAATAGATTCAAAAGGCCCTCCAAGACCTTGTCATCAAGTTGGCCTACACAAGTGGACAAGTTGGCCTAAAGGAAGTAATTTTTACCCCTCAAAACCCTATAAATAAGAAGGAACTCGACCTCATTAGTACACACACTCAAGCAAGTATTGAAGCTGGAAAATGACAAAAAAGGAGAAGAAAAGAAAGATCGAATTGTTGGGCATATCTCTCTCTCTCTCTCTCTCTCTCTCTCTCTCTCTCTCTCTCTCTCTCTCTCTAGAGTGTATACTGTTGCTAGGAAAATTGAAGTGTTGGTGGGAAAGTTTAAGTGTTGCTAGAGAAGTCAAAATGTTGTTGGGAAAGTCAAAGTATTGTTGGGAAGTCAAAGTGTTGCTAGACAAGTTGAAGTGCTAGGAAGAAACTGTTGGGTCAAAATTTCGGGAGAGTTTTCTAGGAAAGTCGAAGTTGCAGAACAATTTGTTGGGCAGGTCAAATTTGTAGAATAATTTGTTGGGCAAGTCAAAATTTCTATGCTAGGCAGGTTGAAGTTGAAAAAGAATTTTTTGGGAGCTTGATATTACAAAATTTTTTGGAAATAAAGCTCATTAAGGAAGAAAGGTTTGACTTGGTATTGGAGGGTCTTGGTCAAGGGTCATAGGTCTTGGAATTCGTCAATTGAAGATTCTTTAAGAAGAGAAGAATTCTTGTTGGTTTTCCTCTTAGTTGGAGAGGTTTTGGGCCTGGTTGATCGTCTTTATATTGTGTCATTTGTCTCATTGTACTTTATGGTTTGGTAGTTGTTTTAAGAAGAAAATACTACTAATAATAAATAGAAATAAGAATATAATCAAGTTAAGTAAAAATACATCACAAGGAGTTATCAAAGTAAGAGAAATAACCTAATCTAGCTGCCCCTATATTTCTCAACATGGTATCAGAGCTAAGGTAAAAATTAAAGGAAGGGAAACTTAAATAAGGAAACTCAAGAATAAAAGCACTATAATATCATCAAAATCATAAATCATCAAGAAATACCTATTATCTCAAAGTCATCACAAGGGCAAGGATTTCATGATCATCTTGAAGAAGGAAGTTACTAAAAGAGACCTCAAAACCCTAGTTCGTTTAAAGAAGGATTCTTCAATTGAAGAATATTTAAGTCTACACATTCAAGGTAATCAAGAAGAAAGGAGTTATAATCATCATCAATCATCCAAGGTGATTTCCCTCTCATTGAGTCAAGGATCACTTTTGAAGGAAGACATCTTAATCAAGAAGTCAACTTCCTCTATCAATATCATCATCAAAATCAAGAAGGAAACTGGTTGAAGATATTGTCATCAAAGAGTATCTTAAAAATTAAGTATCCTTATGTCCACATCTAAATCTATCAACATGTATTTTTTCAAGGAAAGAAACAAGTTGGTTGGGTCATCAAACTTTCTTGCATGGAAGAAGAGGATTGATTTGATCCTCATAGAAAATGAAGTCGTTAATCATGTTAAGGGTTTAGTTTCTAAACCTCCAAAGGAAGAAGCTCAAGCTCATGAGAATTATATGAAAGGGGAAGTAAGGGCTCAAAGTATTATTATAGAATCCATCAAATATCCACTCATTCCATATGTATCAAAATTGGAGACATCAAAAGAGATATATGATAAGTTAGTAGATTTTTTCTCTGTAAGTACTAATGGAGAAGTAATATTGTTAAGACAAGAAGTCTAAAAGATGAATATATCAAAGGGAGATGGAATAGAATCATACTTTATGAGGGTGTATGAAATAAGGGACCAACTACAAGAGTTGGGATAAATAATGTCTGACAAGGAAAGGACTACCATAGTGCTCAATACACTACCAGAGGAATGGGGTAACTTTACATCAAGAATCTATGGAAACAATGACGCTACCATGTTCAATGAACTATTTTCATTATGAAAAATTGAATAAATCGGGATAAATTCCAAAATTGATGTAGGATCAAATGAGAAAACACAAGCATTTGTTTCCATGGAAAAGAGAAAATGAAAGTTTGGAAAGTCTGGTCCTAAGATAAGGAAGAAGAATATGAAAAAGGTTCAATTATATGGATGTCAATAATATGGGCACTAAATTAGATCTTGGTAACCTCATTGGAACCATAATAAGTAATTATGGATAGAAGAAATTCATCTAGTATATAAATCATCATAAATTATTGGAAAGGATCATTTACAGGATGAGGATAATCAAGATCCTCCATTGGAATCTTCATTCAAAGGTTCATCTCTTGGAAGAATAAAATGCCTCGTTGAGAATTCCACCTTGGATGGGATTCATCGTTTGAATGATGGTATGATGGAAAATAAATACATCATGTTGAGATGGTTGGAATACTTTCAATAAAGGAAAATAAGTTGTTGAAGGAAGTCTAGATTACCAAAAGAATAGAAGAGGTATTTATGCATATGATTGTTAAATAAGTGATGTCTCATATAGTTACAGATAAGAGGGAAAAATACTCTACCTCATGAGTATGATCAAAGGAAAGGGTTCTCTTATGTTGTAAAAATGCATGAAGACATGGTTCACATATTGAATAGATGAAATCAACATAATATGTCCTCATATGGAATATGAGGTGGTTGACAAAAAATGAAGGAACAACATACGAAAGTTCCTGGGAGAGAAATATGTGAAGAAAGAGAGAAGATATCATGAAAGATGCAACTATGAGCACAAGGAAATCAACATCCTATGAGTAGGAGAATTGACCATGACATCTCCATGGAAAAGGTATGACGAATCTGATGAAGTATTGAAAAAAAGGAGACCCTTGACATTGAATATTTTGATATGTGTAAATATGTATGCAGGATGTTAATGTTGCTACAATCATATTTAATGATGAAGGGCCATCAAAAAAGGTAAATTTGATTTGATGTTCATTTTGATTTTTGAAAAACATCTGGATGGGTTAAAACAATTCTACCGAAAGAGATTTGTATATGTCACCTACAACTAGCACTCATTTGGTTTGATGAAATATGCTAAAGGAAACATGACTTGGAAGAAGTAGTTGTATGAAGAAAATCCATATGTGGATTAGAAGACCAATTTCCGATCAAAAGGATGACGTGACTGACATCATTCATGAAGTAAAGTGATGGATGGTTGGTTCCCTATGAAAAATTCCTAAAATATGAAGGCTCAATAATGATAAAAATGAAATTCATGACATTGGAAGAAGGATATCTTGAAGCAGCTAAAGATACCATTATCTCCAGCAAAGAGATGCTACTGAAAATGAAGTCCTTGGTTAAGAGGAAGTTTGGACAAGTCCCTAATTAGGAGGGACCTTGGGTACATTCCTTTTTATAGGAATGGGTATATTCCTTCATAGGAATGGATATATCCTCCTTAGTTGAGAGGGAGAGATAGGCGCATCATTCTTGTCTTCACTTGGAAATAAAGTATGGAGGATTAGGTAAGCATCTGGAATCTTATACTCTTTGAGGATGTGTTAGGGCATCCAAGATAAGAGTATTCATAGAGGACCGATATTCTTTGAGGACTGGGAATCCAAGATAAGAAGAGTCCTAGAAATACATACCTTGTGAACACCTTGGTGGGGTAGGTTCCTTGAGAGACAATGATGATGGTGTCTATAAATCATTGGTCTCGCCAACATTGTGCTTTGATCTCATGGAGAGATAGAGTTGTTATTCAAGGCCTTGCTATGTGACAATGTTGGTTGATATGATGTTATGCATATGGGTTACCAATCCGACTCTTTTTATGATAATTCTTCAAATTGAGAATGTCCAAGTACTTTGTATGCATTATGAATACCTCCCTAGTTAAGAGGGAGTTTTGAAATATGTAACTAGGTTCGGTCTTCATAATGGCATATGTAATAATGATTTTATGTATTTTATGTAACGAGAAAAATAAATTTATCATTGTTATTCATGATGCATGGGTTTCATGCTCAAGGGAAATTTATGTTTAGTTCAAGAACCCATTTAGTGCTTCTAGGGCTTGTCATTGAGTCTAAAAGTCAAATGAGTCATTTTCATGTATGAAAGACCCTTTTGGGCATGTTACATACTGAAAAGAAAAAATTATTGGAGTCAAAATAGATTCAAAATACCCTCCAATACATTGTCATAAAGTCAGCCTACACAAGTGGACAAGTCGGTCTAAATGAATCAATTCCTACCCGTCAAAAGCCTGTAAATAAGATGGAACTCAGCCTCATTAGTACACACACTCAAGCAAGTTTGATATTCTCAAGATAGAAGTTTGAAAAGGATGAAAAATAATAAGAAAAGGAAGATCATAGTTTTTGGCCCCTCTCCCTCTCTTGTGTTAGGGCTTCTATTATTGCTGGTAAAATAGAAGTGTTGCTAGGCAAGTCGAATTGTTGCTAGGGAGGTCGAAGTGTTGTTGGGAAAGTCGAAGTATTGTTGGGAATTCGAAGTGTTATTGGCCAAGTTGAAGTTCTAGGAACAAATTATTGGGTCTAAATTCCAGAATAATTTGTTGGGCAAGTTGAAGTTGCAAAATGATTTGTGGGGAAGGTTGAAGTTGCAAAAGAATCCTTTAGGCAAGTCGAAATTGTAGAAGAATCTTCTAGGCAGGTTGAAGTTGTAGAAGAATTTGTTGGGAGGTCAAAATTATGAAAGTTGCTGGAAATAAAGCTCGTTATGGAAGAAAGTTTTGACTTGGTATTTGAGGGTCTTGGTCAAGGGTCATAGAAGGGTTATGGAAGAGAAGAATTTTTGCGGGTTTTCCTCTCATTTTGAAAGGTTTTGGCCCTAGATGATCACCTATATCTTATGTCCTTTGTCTCATTGTACTTTATGGTATGGTAGTTGTTTGATGAAGAGAATACTGATAATAATAAAGAGAAAGAAGAAGATAATAAAGTTAAGTAAAAATACATCACAAGTAGTTATCAAAGTAAGAGAAATCACCTAATCTATATGCCCCTAGCTGTATCAACATATTTGACTAGAAGATGAACCTGGACCAGTACTGGGTGTGCAATATTGAGATTGTTGTGTAGGATTTGTGCCTCTTTGATTGTATATTCCTCCCATGTTGTCGTTGTATTCTTCAAAAATTTCTTCAGTATCTATTAGCAACTCTAGATTTTTGTTTGTGCACTGTGAATTTCTTTTCTTTTCTCTCTAACTTTTGGAAACAAATTCTCATACCTATCATTATCTAGGTGTGTTCTTAATAGACATTTTGGATCAAAGGCTTCAACAGATTCAACTTCACTTAAGTAAAAAGTATATAAATACTTTGCAAGGTCCATAGCATGAGCCACATTCTTCATACTGACCTCTCCAACAGTAAATGGAAAAGAAATAAATAGTTTTTTTTCTTTTTGTTTTCAAATGTAACTAGCCAATGACAATATTTCCTACAAATTTTAGTAAAACAATACCTATCTATAAAAAAAATTGGTAACAATAATGGTTTATCTTCAAAACCATAAATTCAAATTACTAAATTACTTTCTCTTTATTCATGCACCCATTTTCCACATAGGAAGACTTGGGCTTGTGCATATATTGACTAGACTCTTGTCTTATTATCATGTAATTGACTTTCTTTACAAAGACATCTTGAATTAAACAAAAAATTAAAGAAGTTGTGTGCTTCCAAAATAAGGATACCAGAACTGCATTGATTCTTTGTTAAATTTGAATTTAAGATTACAGGGTAAGTCTCCTAACACATGGCTTGACACAAGGGATGTTATCAAATACACCATCATAAAGTATCTATTACTCATGGGAAAATTAACTAATAGAAAATCTAATTCAATTGGAATAACATCGGCCCAGTCGAACATACATTTTTTTATGATTGATAACTCATATAGAGAATGAATTTTAGGACATTAGTTTTATTTTCTTGGCAAAACAGGCGGGCACAGAGCCAACACAAGCCCCTAAATGACTGTGTAAACAAAGACATATATAGGAAAGAAATATCATAAGGAACTTGAGAAGTTGGTGAAATTAATTCTCGAATAATGTGAACCCCACCAGCTTTTGACATTAGGAAACTATCTACTTTGGAAAATTTTAAACACGTATTTTATTGTGGTAGCTTTAATATCCATCTGAATGCCTTGGGATTAAGAGGAATATTCTTCCCTGCTAGCATGATTGTTCTTTTTCTTGAATTGAAATTTTTTGAGAACAAATAAACAATTTCTCTTATTAGAGGAAATTTCAGCCTAAAAGTGCCCATGAAATTTTCATGTATGTAATATGTAAACTAATCAAAATCCTTTAAATTTAAAAAGAAGTACATGTAGATATTTTGGAAGGAAAAAAAAACTATTTTTTTACTTGTATTTTTGGATTATCTCCTTATAGGTTTACATAAATTTCAAGTGTGGACACTCGTTAGATGCAGAATTAAATTTTGCATCCAACGAGTACCCATTATGAATACTTTTGAGAAGACCCACATTGATAAAAAAAATGAAGACACATTAAAAAAGCGTGTTAAAAAACATGTTGAACACACTTTTTTAATGTATCTTCAATTTTTATCAATGTGGGTCTTCTCAAAAGTATGCATAATGGGTACTCTTTGGGTGCATAATTTAGTTCTTCATCCAAAGAGTGTATACACTAGAAAATTAAGTAAACCTATAAGGATATAATCCAAAAACAAAATAAAAATAAAAGTAGTTTTTTTCTTTTCCCTTCAAAATATCTAACTCTTATTTTATTGTTTTCCTATTATTTTATATTTTTCCTTAGGAGGCCACTTTTAGGTTGAAATTTCATCTTATATCAATCCAGGACTTCTAGAACACATGCAACATTCACCAATACGATAGTCCAAATATTATTTTTGTTTTTCTCTTCCATTGACAGATTCAAAAATTTCTCATATATAGTCGACTAATGAAAGTTCCCATCAATACAAGCAAGTGAGGTAATCATACCAATGCAAATAGCTTCTTTCCTTCCTCTACTAAACATTTCCATTTTGTGCTAAAAAAATACTATGTCAAACAATAACATTATCAATCTTGTTTAATTGTACATCTCTGAGTTCCTTTAACAATCACCAAATATATTTCACTTGTGAAAACTATTATACACGACACTCAATAAATATCAATTGAAAATACCAAAGCCAACGTTTACAGGAAGTAATGGAAATAAATCTTGAAATTCCAAAACTATCTTGTCCATTTACTCCACACTTTTCTCATGCTTTAATATCAATTATATATGTGTCATAAGCGACAAAAAATTACGATATGAAATAAATATGAATTATTTTTTTTCATGATAATTAGCTTAGATATTGTCAATAATCACTGTGAATATAAAAATGTACAAGGAAAACCACAAATAAATATTGTGCTAATACGTACTTAACTACCTCTACCATGAACATACTTGATGGTTGAGTTGGTCCCCACCACTATGTTGATGTTGATTCGTTCTATTTGATATTGGACTAAAAACAAAATTGAACCAAATTTGAGTTATGAATCACCTGACACACAGTTTTGAAAACTAGGGTGCAAAGCTAACTGTCACAACGCGTTCAAGTCAGTTGTGCAGAGCAAGGAACATAAAATTTCTTCTGGAATATTTTGTACCCTTGCATACATTCCCCCCGCGCATTTATTCTGCACACCTCCCTAATGGACAACACAACATACTAACAATTTCACCTACATATGAAAAGGAACGTCAGTGCAGTGTGACTCGATCGTGCAACGAAGAAATTGACTGCTGCCGAAACGAGGGTGAAGTCATTTTTTGGGGTGCAAAAATCCATGGAATTGGGTTACCGACAACGATATTACCATAAATAAGCAATTTCCATCCACGTGTCATATTTTAATAAGATGAAGGAGGATGAAATTTAAGCTTACTAATTTTTTGTAGTGAATAGTGTTTCACATGAAAACCTATAGAGAAAAGCACCTTCGACGTATTTAATCAATTAGTTGTTCGTTTTCACTTATTAAAGTTTGTGCAATGAAAATTTTGGTTTACGTGTATATCATATGTGAATACTCACAACATACAAAAGCAAGCATTTTGATTGTTGAAGCGACTATTGTCTTTTGCATTCATGATTTCTTTGAAAGTACATTCTTGATTTTAAATGCAACATTAGTGGCATCTCTAACCTTTGTTATTTTTCAATAAAAAGTAACATCAAATATAATGTAACCAAAAACCCAAAAATTTGAATAAAGACAAGAATTGGCATTAATCATAATACAAAATACTGGACAAAAATCTATCATGATACCTTAAAGTATTCCCCAACTACATTTATAATTGAAAATCTTAAACCTTAATTTGTCTCCACTTCCATACAACTACATAATGATTTTCCACCAACAATGATTTAATATTTTATGCCAATATATTTATGTTCAATACATTTAATTCAATTGATTTTGGTAACATAATTGCTAAGATTTCACACACTGAAATTTCAATGCAAAGAGAAACGAACATTACAATTCATTCGAAATAAAATACCTTAGAAACACACACAACATTCACCAACCATTGGAAATTTCTTCACTCACTTATTTTTTAACCATATTTTTTCTTTTCTAAAAAATATGCAATATATTATCAACCTGCTTGACACTACTTATCCCTATAAATTTTAGTTGAAAAATTAATCCCATTTAAAAATAATTCATGAATATATGGAAAATTTGTTGCACAAAATAGAAGTTTGCGAAAGAAACTTGTGAACTCGCTACTTACCCCTTGTGTTAGCGTTTTTGTGGCAATGGAGTACCAAATAAAAAATCCTTAACAGTTGGTTCTTCCCTACAAGGGATCACATGTATAGTTGGTATTGTTAGTGAACAGACTTAAACAAAACAAAGCATGATTAGTATTGGACGTAATGCATGAAGAACATAAGCCTAAACAAAAAATATAAATAAAACACAATACTCAATGGAGAAAACATGTCAATAGAACAATGGAGAAAGACTCCCTTTATTGACTCTTGGTGGTAGAAGAATACACTAGAATGCTAAAACACTTGAATAGAATCCTTTGAGCTATGGTGCTCAAATATCCTTAGCAAGGAGGTCCTTTTCCTTAGTCTCTTTGCAAACTTCTCTTCTCTCCCAAAAGAAGTGTGCAGACTCTTCAATGGTGGACTCTTCTGCTCTCACTAAGATGTTGGATTCCTTAGAATCAATATGGGAAACATGTTAGTGTTGTCACTTCTTTTGATTCAACAATGAAATGTGGTGTTGCTCTGATAGAAATTTGGCCAACATAAAAATGTCTCTTGTTTTCATGTTCCCATGGCTTATTTATATATAAAATTTTGAACCCATCTTCCCTTCGTTGGATCAAGAGTGATACTGATCCAAGAGTAGGAAAAGATGATTCCATTAAGGGTTTCATATCTTCAGGGTGACCTCAAGTCGATTTTCCTTGACTGGCCATGTCAGGGAATCACGTCCCCAAGTGTGGGAAGTGGTCCCAAAATATGACATTTCGCCCTTCCCTGGACCGCGCGGCTTTCGAAGAAAAAATTGCACAGCCCGCACAAACCTTCTTTTTCTTTGATGCGTGGTCCAATATTTTCTCAAATAACCTTAGGAAAAGTTAAAATTTGATCTTTCCATGATGATTTCTGCTGGAAAATATTGATTTGTACCTTTTTCTATACAATTTCTAATATCTCTTGGAGTGTATGATTTTTTGGTGTTAACAGTTGCCCCCTTAGGTATGAGGTCTAGGAGCAAGCATATAGCTAAAATACATCATGTTTTCTGTTCTAAATAAGATTATATGTAAGATATTTGAGAGAGAGAGAGAGTAACTTGTTGCGAAGATGAGTACAGGGATCCCTTGATTGAAGAGAAAGAGTAACCATGCTCTGTAGGAAACCTTGAGTGATAAAATAAAAAATGTTTCTATGAGGCAGACATGTCCTATGCTCGTTATGATGAATATTTAATACAATCTGGCAGATATTGTTTTTTTCAACTCACATTGTGTTAACTGACATGTTTTTGGTTGCTGATGACTACTGTTGATGCCCTCAAGGGCGTATATACTTTGAAAAAATAAACTGAATTTGGTGCCTCCACGCATTTCCTGGGTGAAGCACTTTTTGATGAGGTTCTAATGTATGCACGAGTCTTCGACTTTTTGGAACCTCCCATTCATTATGGCTTAATATTTGCTAAAAGAGATGCTTAGAAATGCATGGGTCTTTGACTAAATGGCATAGCTACAACGGTAACGAAGTACGATACCACCTTGACATGAAAAATGGTGCTAATGTCGAATTTCAGGGGGGTCAATAAAATCATGGGAAATTTTTATTCCATTGTGCCATTCGAGGATGTTCCCTAAAAGGGGGAAGCCATCCAAGGTACTACCTCAATCCTGGAATATGTTTGCTGAAGTCGACAGGAGAGAAGCATCAACCGTCCAAAAAGGTGTTGATACAAGGGATCAAGGATTTTGGTGAAGCAAATTGTAACATGGTGGGTTAACAAGGCATGATAATGAGAGTTGTCTATAGATAATGGTTATGGACAACTGGACCGAGGTCGAAATTGTGATGCAAGTGGCAGCAGAAAAAACAATTTTTGATAGGGGTAGCCCTTGAGTCGGTAGGAAATCCAGGGTGTGTGTAAGTATGATCTGACTGATGTGATAGGGATTGGTAAAAAATGTGCAATATCTAACCAAGGGTGAATAGAAACTTCCACTAGGTATGAAATGTAAAAATATGGGTGGAATTCTTTCTCCTAAAGAATCTTTGTACACTTTCCAAAATAATGTAAAAGTGGTTTGGATGTACAAACATGGAGACAGGTGCCCCATTAAAATGTATGGGTTTTGCATGGTGATGTGAGGATGGTATTTATTTGCTAACGGTGGGTACCCCATTGGTTGGTATCGGTGTGGGGGTGATGAGGCAGATGAAGTGACACAAATGGCCTATATTCATGGGGGTGTGATAGGCCAAATGTGAAACGTAGTAATGCGTCTTGTTGATTCGTCACAAAATATTAGTAGTGGATCGGGAGCGGGTTTTAGTATGCGATGAGTGAAGTAGAATGAGGTTGATCATCAAGGCATATAAATGAGGTGTTTCTCGGGCTGGAGTGGGTGGTCATGGATAGTGGGTGGGGGTCTATGAATATGATGGGAACCATGAGTGGGGAGGATCTATCAACTGACGTGGGTGCTTATCATGTGCGAGGTGAGGTGATGATAAACATGGTCGAGATGATGGACCCTATGGTACAATTTGGAGAAATGATTTCAGTATATGCAAAGCTTAAAAGGAAGCCTATCATATTGAGTGTTGAATGATACCTACTCTTGTATTTTTATGTCGGGATGTTGATCGAATCATGGTGTTTCTGATGTACCTGCAATATATGTGGCCAATACCCCAATCGAAAACATATTTTTAAAACATATGAATACTTTGTGATGACATGAATTAGAAAACAAGAGAGAGTGTACGTGAGACAAATTTTGGGGAGTGTGACGGGCCCGAAAATGAGTTTTGGCGATAACCGAAACAGAGAATTCCTTGTTGGAGATTATGTGGTATTGATCCTTGTGTCTCTCACAATTTTGGTTTAATTATACTTTGTATGCTCGCAATCATGAAATATATTGAAAATTATTCCTGTGATGAAATTGGGAACATATGTGACAATAGCAACGAGTGATTTTCTCTTGATTGGAGAGATGTATTTGGGGGATAGGGGTTACTATGCGAAAAATATTAGCAAACCTGGCCAAATCCTGACATTAGTTAACCAAGTGGTTAGGTTTATCGCATAGCGAATATGGGACATTTGGTTTAGACCATTATTTATTGGGGTGTTTGGTATTTTTCCCACATCTAGGTTGGTGATGGTGAAAAGAGACTGGCAGGGTTTCTGATGGGTTTTTCTCTTCAAATACACACAAAATGGACCTAGATGATTCATTCCCTTGGGTTGTGGTATTGTATTAAATTTCTGAGTTTGAATTGACTAAGTTATAGTTTTCAACGATGAACTTTTTAGTGTCAATATGTCAGTGATCATACAAACTCTTTCAGTTAATTTGCTTGTCGTCATAGGTCAAAAACTTTTGTATTTTCAAACAAGTTTTCAAATTAAATTTTGGTCACTGAAGGAGTCTAGGTTAGAAATGATGCTCCCCTAATCTCATCCATGGCCATCATCACTTTAAATCTCATCACTTTAATTATCATTTAGAAGACTTAGGTCATTCACTCCATCTCATCTAGGTCTGTTGTCTAGGTGTCATTGTTTTGCCTTTGAAAAAGTCCAATTTGTCATCAAACAAGGAAAACAATCCTTCATTTTCACCATATAAGTCTTCTAAAGGGATTTAGCATACTTATCTCAATAAAGTAAGGCAAGTTGTCTTATTTTAAAATTTGTTTCAAAGTCAAAAGATTTGAAAAGGAAAAATTGTCTTATTGTTTTCACTACATGACAAAAAAAAGTCATTTAAAAGTTTATAAAGACAAAAGAAAGCTTATCCAAGCTCATTATTCTCCTTTTTTGTGGTAGAGCTCTTCTCTTACCTCATTTTCACTCCTTAGGTGGTCAAAGTTTCGAAACCAAGGCGAAGAACTACTCCAAGAACACTTTACTACACTTTTGGTTACCTTTTTTACGCTTTTGTAGCTTTCTGCTATGCTTTTAGAGCCAGTTTCTACGTTTTTGGGCCTTTTGTTATGCTTTTGTAGTCTCTTTTTATGCTTTTGGGCACGTTGTTACATTTCTACTAGACAGTTGTTACGTTTTTGGGCAGTTGTTACTGTTCTGGAAAGAGTGTAGAATTAGGTTTTTTTTTGCTCCCAATCCATTCAAGCAAGATCAAGGCTTGTGGGCATCAGTTCTTGGACCTCTTACAATAGTAATTCAACATTATTATAACCTCCTATGGTCAATTTATCAAGTTCATTATTGATTTTCATGCTTACTCCATATTCCATTATATCTTCACTTCTTCATGTCATTGAAAGATTCCAATGGAATAAACCCTAACCTTCCTATATAAAAATATCCTACACCTCCCATATACCTCATACTCTCATCTCCCACCATCCATATCCTCCCTAATAGCCATTTTCATGAAACCCTAATTTCTAGCTATTTTCCACAGTGTTAAAATTGGGAATTTCCTGTGTTTCCGTCATTTGACCACCTTCATCCCAACCATTTCACTTGATTTCACTCATAACATCGAGCTAACATGTAATCCTATCTCTCAAATTTTCTGTAGAATTTTCCTTAGCTCCATAACCCTTCATCTCACCCTCTAAACCTACCCCACCCCTACACTTTTTTTTCCCAAATTACAATACACATACCATATCTCATCAAGACACTAGGGTTTCATCCTTTCACCGGTAGACAAGATGGAGAGTGAGAAGAATAACTTCAAGGGAGGGTGCCACCTCAGGCTAGAACCCTGCACCATGCATGAAATCAATGCTTCGCCCTTTTCCAAAAGATGTTTTGAGAGAACTGGATGTTTGAGTTTCTGTGAGAAGCTCATGGAGGAAGGATATCATCTTCAACTTACAAGATAATTTTCCTCTAATATAAACATGGTAAAGGTCATCATTGCAGGTGTAGAGTTCAACATATTAGCAGAGGTGATTTCTTCAGCAACAAGTATACCTAGTCATGGAGAAAAGTGGTTCAAAGGCATGGACTTAGACTTTGAAGATTACAGTTTTTTCCTCAAGCCTCATACCAAGGAAAACCCCTAATTTCATCATCTACAAACCTTCATAAATCATCCATATACCTTATCCATACGCTACCTATCACTCATATTCCTCGTTGTTAACATTTCCTCTAAAATCCTAGTTTTCACTATGTTTTTGCAGGGAAACTAGGAAAATTATGTGTTTTGACCTTTTGGGCACCTTTCACATACCCATTCCCAAAAATTCCACCTACATCCTTAAGCTAACACATAACCCTATTGTCTCAATTTTTGGGGGAATTTTCCCTAGCTTCCTTACACCTCTTCTCAACCCCTATAGTCATCCTATCCTTATCCTCTGTTTTCCCAAAATCCACTTTCCCTACCCACTTCATCTAGTTAGGGTTTCATCTTGTTCAAAACTAATATGGAGGGTGAAATGAAGATTCATAAGGGAGGTCACCATTCTAGTTTTGAGCCAACTCAGACCCATGGCATCATTTTCAGAGTTTTGTGATCAAGTTAGGCTTTACATTGCACACAGGGACAACTTTTCTTCAAAATAAGTTTCTGACAAAATGGAGATGAATTTTCCAAGAGTGAAATAGTTTTTTGTCAATAATATTCCAAAGAAAAAAACCTCCGTTCGTTTATGCACAGATATTATTATTTTAGAGAAATGCTCAAAATACAGTTGCTCCAGGTCATTTTATGCACTTTGGAAATGTCGTCTTCAAATCAATTTTTCATGGGTTTGGAGAAGGGGTTTTCAGTGCTTGATGACTCAATTTTTTAGTAGACATCCTAATATTTCCAACCATACAACTTTAAGCCCCTAAATCCTCTGGGAAGGTTTCCAAACTCCCTCTCAAAGTAGGCACTACGCTTCTGTAAATTTTGAGTGATCAAATTAAAACTTGTATTATGAACAACTCAGAGACTATTTTGGAAACATGGAGGAGGTTTTTGTTAATAACATGCCAAAGAACACAAACCTCTCTCATTTTAAAAAAAAACGTTATGGTTAGATAGATATTTATCCATCCTTAAGCCCTATTTGTGCAGAAATTTGTTTGGAAAATTCTGGATTTTTGGCAATTTTGGAAATTTGGCCTTCACAGAAGCATAGCAAACTTTTGCTACGCTTAATTTAGGGGCATACAAATGATGATTTATTTATATTTTTGGATGCATTTTTATGATTATATCACATATCAGGAACCCTCTTGGCATGACAGGCTTTAATTTTGCATAAAAGGCTAAAAAAGCACTCATTTTATATGCTTCTGCCACTTTTTTGGAGGCCTTGCTACACTTCTGGAGTAACCTTGGGAGAATGAAATTTTGGAGGCCTTCCAATGGGTCATTTTGAAAAATTAAATATGTTATGGAAACTAGACACACATGGATATTTGAATATTCTTTAATAATTGTATTTTCACTCCTAAAAGTGCCTCAAAAATGGCTGCAAACTTTTGCTACGCTTCTGTAAAATTCTGTTATGCTTCTGTCAGAAATGTTACACATCTACATTGGATTCCTCAGGACACTTGTCAAGCTCAGAAAATGTCAGAAATTTGAGGTTTTTTGTCCTATGAGTTGGAATTAGAGTAAATTTAGTTGGTTTTTTTCCTCTTATCATGAGGGAACATGCAATTTAATATAAGAGACACACACTCCTAGTTCATAGCTTAAATTCAGAGAATGGTTTCTAACCTCCCTAGAATCTAGGAAATGACTCATCTTATGTATTTATGATGCATTTTGGATGGGATTTCAACCTGATGAGGAGTCATGTTTCATATTTTCTATAAGTATACTCTCTTTAGTCTTTAGTTGGGTTGGATAGTCTTATTTTGCAGGGGAGCTATTGTAACAACATTTTGGAATGAAATCAACGACAGTATTGCAGAACTTGTATTAAGAATCTTGTGGTATGCATTGGATAATTTTTTCTTCCTATTTATGTTTATCTATTCATGTTAAATGATATATTTTCCTCTTTAAAATACATCTTTCCATGTGTTTATCTTGTAAAATTTAAAAGCATAAATCATGTTTGTCCATGCTCTGTTTTAGACAAGTTTTACATGATATGTCTATTTACTTCTAAATGAATTTATTCACCTTGGTGCTCATTCAATCTCTCTATCACTTCACCCTATACTCATTGACCAATTAAGCATGCTTTCAAACTACCTATCTAGCCTCACACATTCTCTGTAAATTCACCTTGGAATTCAGACCTAAAAACCCTAGACCTGGCCTTCTCACTGACCTTTCTATCCAACACTTAAAACTTCAAACACAAATCCTATTTACTGTGCTTACATACCTAGCCTAATATCAATAGATATTTAGTCAATTCATTGACTACAAAGTGACAACAAGAGATCCCTCTCTGGTCCTAGTAGGGATAGCTACCTGACCTAAAGCCTAGTCTGTGGTTACCTTCCTTCAATCCCACTTTAAAACTTGGGAAGTTGGGGGGAGTGATAACAGAATCGACACATGAATTATAACATAGATTGGAATTGGGAAAGGTGGGGACAATGTCGCACATGATGGTTACTTCCACAGATCTAACAAGTATGACGTTTGTGCCTAGATAAGTTTCTTTGGGAAAAATGGTTGACTGGGTACCAACAATTAAATGCCCTTAATTCTGGGCATTGAGTGATCAAATGATCAGGTTCCTCACACAAGGCACATAATGGGACATGAGTTCTAGCCTCTTCTTGTCTTCATGGTGCCTATGGGGTTGGAAATGGTGGGTATGAGCATGACTTTGGTTCTTCTCATACATACAAGATGGTCTTGGATTTGTCCTACCCTATCTGCATGGGTATTGCAAATGGATCCTGGGAATTGGATTTCACAAGTGCATGTAATGCATCTCTATATTGAGGCATTTCGTGGAAATGATGGGTATAATTCCCGTAATCCGTGCATATGGTGCATGCATGGTTGGTATGAAATTCCTTACTTTGTACATTTATGACCATTTCTCTAGTAGGTGGAGTTACAATCGTACTTTCATCATGTAGAAGATATTTCAACTCGTCTAACTCTAGGAAGGTGTTGGTATGATTCAGGTGGATATTGGTGGCAACCCACCTATTCCACTTGGGGCCCCAACATTGTTTCTTTCATTTTTTCAGTTTCCTTAATTGTAGCACAACTTACTATTTTTAGAATTTTTTTGGGTCCTAAAGTTCCAGAGCCATTTTGAGGCCCTAAATGACGCTTTTTGGGAAAACCGGGAGCAACATGTGTCCATGGACCGATGTTTATCACTCAAAAGTTGTAGTCCTCGGATAGATATTTCTAACGAGGTATGGCACGCGACAAATAGAGATCTTATGCCAAAGTTACGTCCCCAAGAAGTTGATGTACCAATTTACCCAAACGGGGCACATAGTTTTGGTGCTTCATCTCCTAGGGTTAGGTTTTTGGATGTTTAGGGTTTTCCATTATTTCTTAATAATAAATAGGCTCTTGAGCCTCATTGTAACCTAGTTTAGAGGCTTGTCGCCACCACATCTCTTCTCAAAGATAAGCCACCAGCACCTTAGCTAGTTTATTTTCATTCTATCTATAAACCACTTTCAGTTCTTTGATAGTAATGAAATGAAGTATTATTTCCGCTGCATCTTTGTATTTATGATTATATGTGTATTCTATTGTGTTCCTGCATAAATCTGGATCACTGGTATCATAGCAGTCTGCTCTTTCTCAATCCTTCTTTGCGTGTCCTCAACGAGGTCGGGGTATAAGGAGTTAGGCCTCGATCTGGTGGAACCTTTGTAAGATCAAACTCGCAAACCCCGACGGTCGTCGATGGGGGACAAAAAGAAAGATGAGGGAGTAGGAGATCCTATCAAAATATTTCTCAAGGAGGCCCTCAACAAACAAAGGAACGCAATGATGGATAAAATTTCCCAAATCCTTCTACGACTGCCCATCGGCAACGCATCTGCATTCGACAACCACTCTGGAGGCGCAACTCCTTTTAAGGTAGAAGTAAACTTTAACATTCCCATATTAGAGGGTCAAATAGTTGCAGCCACCTTATATAGATGGTTGAATCTATTAGAATGATATTTCTCGGTTCATGACTTTTTCGACCAGGAGAAGATTATTTGTTCACTCCTCAAAGCTACCCCCCATGTCAAGGACTGGTGGGAAACCTATTGTGAGAAAAAGGATGACAGGGAACCCTCTCTGTTCTCGGTCGTACCCAGTTGGAATTATTTCTGAGACGCCATCAAGGAACAATATTATCCCGTGGGGAGCTATGAGGATAATTACATACAATGGACTATGTTGCGGCAGCAAAGGGATCACGATGTGCATGAGCTGACGAATTTGTTCTATACCCTATGCACAAAGTTGGGTATCAAAGATTCAGAGAAACATTTGGTGCTGAAGTACCATAGTTTTTTGCACATATAAATTCAGGAGGAAATGGAGTTCCTCGACATCTCCTCACTTGGTACAACATACCAATATGCTGCCAAGATTGAGAAAAAATTCAAACAGAAGAAACGAGACTTTGGATCTGCGAATCAAAAGCAAGGGAAAGGTGCCCCCAAATCGAAGAACAAAGGACAAATCCAAGGCATGGCAGCCCACGACAACCTGTCGAACCCGCAAGAAAATAACAACACCGTGAAGCCGGACAAGGACACAGTAAAGTGATGTGAGTTCCATATGAGCTCCACTCACAACAAAAGTGAGTGTCGGGCCAAGCAGTCACTGGTGGTTGAGATGAGGGATTTTGAATCAGATGCATGCTCTGACTCTGAATCAAAACCCAAAAAGGGGAATGAAAAAGGAAATCATATTATTGATGCAGTGCCCAATGCCATTGTTGCTACTGTGAAGATCCAAAAGGAGGAACCAGAAGATCTAGAGGAGGAGGATCATCTCTTCCACTCCCAAATGTGGGTAAAGTGTTCCCCACTATAGTTCATTGTCAACAGTGGGAGCCAAAAGAACCTCATTTCAGCATAGGTCATGAAGCGGTTGGGCTTGCTGACCACAACACACCCACAGTTGTACACCATCAGGTGGCTTCACCAAGGATGGAATCTCCACGTCAACCAGTGGTATCGCCTCCCCTATAGCATCAAGCCCTTCACGAATGAGGTATTATGTGACATTGATCCTCTTGATGTTTGTGATGTATTATTAGGCCAACCATACTTGTGAAAGAGACATGTTGTGTATGAGTCCCAGCCTCGCGTTGTTATTTTTAATTTGGGCAATAAGTTGTACATGATACCATAGGTACCACCTCCTACCGCTATCTCTTTGGTTACTGAAAAACAATGCAGTAAGCTCATTTCCAAAACTGGGAAATTTTTTTTCTTGATGATCTACCCCCAAGGCAAGAAGAAGAATATGGCCACAACCTCCAAACAGGGCTCCTCCGCACGACAACAACAAATGGACAAGGTCTTGGAGGAGTACGTGAACATCTTCACCTCACCCATAGGGGTGCCACTACACTATCAAGTCAAGCACCCCATCGATCTGACCCCAAGTGCGTCGTTTCCCAATGGTTCAATATATCGGCACTCTGTTTTGGAGAACGATGAAATAAAGAGGAAGATTCAGGAGTTGTTGCATAAAGGTCACATGTGACCAAGTTCATCTCCCTGTAGAAGCCTGATCATGTTGGTGCAGAAGAAGGATGGGACTGGGAGACTTCGTATTGTGTATTGGGCACTAAACAAGATCACTGTCTGGAATAGGTACTCGAACCCGTGGATTGATGACCTTCTGGACCAACTCAAAGGGGCGAAATATTTTAGCAAGATTGACTTGAATTCCAGGTATCACCAGGTACCAATCGAACCCTCCGATGTGTGGAAGACTGACTTCAAAACCAAGGAGGGCCTTTTCAAATGGTTGGTCGTGCCTTTCGGGTTGACAAATGCTCCTGCAACCTTCATGAGGCTAATGGATGACATCTTGCAGCCATTCACCAACACATTTGTAGTAGTGTACTTGGATGACATCCTTATCTTCAGCCAGACTTGGGAAGAGAACCTCCACCACATTAGACAGGTCCTCCAAACACTGCGGCAACACAAGTTGTGTGAAAATTTGGAGAAGTGCACTTTTGGCATGACCCAGGTTCAGTATCTGGGATACATTGTTGATTAACGGGAGGTGCATGTGGATCCAACCAAGATTCGAGTCATTCGGGACTGGCCAGCCCCAACCACTCTAACAGAGCTTCGCAGCTTTCTGGGTCTTGCTAATTTCTACTGTAGGTTCGTGTTGGGATTCTCTCATATCACTTGTCCCTTGAGTCAAGTTACCAAGGGAAGAGCGAAAGAAAATTTATTTTGGTCGGAATCTCAACATAAGGCGTTCGTATAATTGAAACAATTTATTTTGGTCGGAATCTCAACAGAAGGCGTTCGTAGAATTGAAACATCGCCTCTACTCTGCCTCGGTGCTCACATTACCAGACTTACAACGACCATTTGAGATCCAGAAATATGCCTCTAACTATGCTATTGGGGAAGTTCTTACTCAACAGGGGCATCCAGTGGCATATCACAGTGAGACATTGTCCGACACGGTCCACAAGTATCCCACTTATGACAAATAAATGTATTCCATTGTGTAGGCTTGCCGACAATGGAAGCATTACATTTAAGGGAAGGAAACGGTCATCCACATAGACCACCAACCCCTACAGTTCATACAGACACAGAGGAAGTTGCAAAACGATCGCCATCTGAAGTGGTCCACATATCTACAACAGTTTCATTTGAACATCAAGTACAAGAAGGGAAGCACCAATAATGTTGTAGAATGCCTCAGTTGGCCACTGATCGAGGTGCTAACCACCGTTCTCAACTCTTGTGGGCACGAGACTTATGATTGGCCACTTCTCTACAAGTGCGACCCAAAATTCAGTCATACATACAAGACACGCTTGGAGGGCACGCAAGCTCCAAATTTTCACCTCCAAGATGCACTGTTATGTCACCTGGGACATATTTTTGTTCCTTTAAGCGAGCGTGCCAAGATGATTTGGGAAGTACACTATAGTCGAGTCGCTGGGAATTTCAGGGTCGAGAAAACAGTGGCAGTACTACAGAAGTATTTCTATTGGTTGAACCTTTGACAGGATATTGGGAAGTACATCAGATCCTACACTGCTTGCGTCATTTCCAAACTGACCATCAAGAAGCAAGGCCTCTATACTCCACTATCTACCCCCAGTAGACCTTGGGAATCCATATCCATGGATTAAATTTCGGGACTTCCTTCTACTAAGCATGGAAATGAATTTGTTTTCGTGGTCGTCGACAAATTCTCGAAGACGGCCATTATGGCGGCATGAAAGAAGAGTATCATAGCAGAAGCCATTGCTAAACTCTTCTTTGAATGAGTGCGGGTGCACATTGGGATCACACAGTCTATCATCTCAGATCGGGACAACAGGTTCCTCAACACATTTTGGTCCAGCCTCTGGTCAATACTGGAAAACAAGCTCACCAAGTCCACAACTTTCCATCCCCAAACTGATGTCTAGACAGAGGTCGTCAACAAGATGATTTTACACATTATGCGCATGTACAATTAAAAGCATCAACACAGATGGTATGAGAACCTTCCCTATGTACAACACAGTTATAACCGAGCTATCCACATCTCAACCGGCCATATCCGCCTTTAGGTGAGCTTGGGATTCTAGCCACTATGTCCCATTGATGTAGCCATGCCATTTGTGGCTACTCAGGCTGATTCGTCTCATGTCTAGTCTGAAGCTGACAAAGAAAGCAACTTCATTGAGCACATTCAACACATCCACCAACAGGTTCATGGAATATTGGACAGATCGAATGCTAAGTACAAGAAACGACATGATCAACATCGGGTGCCACACAACTTCCAGGTGGGTGACAAGGTGTGGCTACATTTGTAGAAGGAGCACCTCATTGGACCCCACCGCAAACTTTGCCCACTCCGATATGGGCCATACACCATCACCAAGGCTGTAGGGAGCAATTCCTTTGAGCTCAGTATTCCACCATTCCTTAGTTTTCACCCAGTATTCAATGTGGACCGCCTTCGGCCCCACTTCGCACCGCTACTGGACACCTCTGAATTTGGAGAACAACTCATACCAACAGATTTAAACCCAGACTACATGGAACATGCCACCACAGATTGTATCATGGAAATGAAAACCAAGAACACTTGCCAGCAGAAGATCCAACTGTATCGGGTTGTTAAAGCTAGACAACTCCTGCACCAAGGCAAGTGGTTCACCAGGGACCAAGTTCAGCAGAAGTTTTCTCATCTCATGGAGAAACTCAACGCAATGGGGACCCTTGCTTCCTAAGTGGGGAGGAATGATCTAGGTGGATATTGGTGGCCACCCACCTATTCCACTTGGGGCCCCAACGTTGTTTCTTTCAGTTTTTCAGTTTCCTTAATTGTAGCACAACTTACTATTTTTAGCATTTTTTCGGGTCCTAAACTTCCAGAGCCATTTTGAGGCCCTAAACGACATTTTTTGGGAAAACCGGGAGAAACGCATGTTCATTGAATGACATTTCTCACTCAAAATTTGTAGTCCTCAGATAGATATTTCTAACAAGGTGTGGTGCGAGTCAAACAGAGATCTTATGCCAAATTTACGTCCCCGGGAAGTTGATGTACCAATTTACCCAAACAGGGCCCATAGTTTTGGCGCTTCATCTCCTAGGGTTAGGTTTTTGGATGTTTAGGGTTTTCCATTGTTTCTCAATAATAAATACACTCTCAATCCTCATTGTAACACAGTTCATAGGCCTATAGCCACCACATCTCTTCTCAAAGATAAGCTACCAGTGCCCTAGCTATTTTATTTCCATTATGTCTATAAACCACTTTAATTTCTTTGATATTAATGAAATGAAGTATTATTTGTTGATGTTGCAACAAGATGATGAGCTTAGTGGAAAGAAGTCGCCTTAACTAAGTGGGACCGCGGGCTATTTTTGGCGCAAGTTTATTTTTAGACATGTCGATCATGTTCTATGAGTTGTAGGATGCTATTTGTGGATGGTTGGTCAAGTCAGAAAAAATAGATGGACTTCTATTTTTAGACATATTGGGCGGAATCTATTTTTATATTGCCAGTCTAAAAATGGATATGTCGAATATTATTAGCTCTTAATAATATTTGGACTATAAACATTATCAACTCTCTTAGAACATGGAACAGAAAGGTGCTATGGACAACGCACAAGCGACGAAGGAATTACGCTATTCCTGAGGGTTAAGTGGAGCTATTGCATGGATACTTCAGTTAGAACTCATGTGACAAAGTTTGGTGGAGTTATTGAGGTAGTTGATGGAGTTGTGTTTAGTTTAACTGAGTTAAACATAGTTGAGCTAGTTGTATCTAGTCTAACTGATTGATACACTAGTGAGAGTGGTGTGAATTAATTATTAATTAACTCACTAATTATTAACTCATTAATCAACTAAAGAATACATCAGTTAACTATAGTGCATGGACAATTTCAGTGGAGACCAGTGAAGAGGTAGGTGAAAGAGCAGTGTGACTATCAGTTGTGACTATACTGTTGCATGATTTTCAATAACCAGTGATTGGAGATGCCAATGAGGATTGAGTGAGCAAGGCTGGACCAATTCGAATTCATTCAGAGCCATTCTTCAGCAGTGATTGCGCAGTAGACGCAGGCTATCAGGTGGAAGAGATTGGAGCATGTGATTTGCTAGATCGGGCTTGATTAGTGTGTAGCAATTGGAGATTGTACTAAGAGCTTTGTGAGGAGCTTTGTATAATTATTGTTACATGATCTCTATGAAACATAATATATATATATATATTTTGGGGTTTTCAGCTTTAATATTTCCCATAAAATACTGTGTTCATATGTGTGATTGTTTATGGTTTTAATGTGCGCATGCGACTGTTTTTATTTCCGCAATTAATGATCAATGGTAGAAGAGATTTTGTATTTTGCATGAAGTTAAAATAATGTGTGATCAGGAGAATCTCGATGAATAATATATCAGTTATTCAAATTTCTACATGGTATCAGAGCGATATTGATCATTGGAGCAATTGCAAAACATTGAAGCGGTTGAGTTTTGAGCTGGTGGAATTCGAATTTGCAGCAGTGTTTTCTTGGTGTCGAAGTTGAGATGTCTTTCAACGGATTGCAATTGGAATATGCCCTTGAGGGCAGATTGAATTATATTGCATGGAAGGATAGGATGGAGGCGGTGTTGGATGATAATGGGTTGAAGGAGTTCATAGATGCAGAAATTCCAAAACCTGCTTCTAGCGATGCTGCTGCACTTGACGCATGGAAAAAGAAGACAACAAAGTGTTGAAGAATTATGTTGGAAGCTGTAAAGGATCACATAGTGTCTAGCCTTCATGGTAAGGCTTCTCCATTCTTGATGTGGAAAGCTTTGACAGATTTATTCCAAAGGAAGAGCGACCAGAGGAAGTTGGCGCTCAAGGATAAACTTAGGAACATAAAAATGGAGAAAGGCGACAGTATGCCCAAGTACCTCACGAAGTTCATCCAATGAAGGGATGAACTGGGAAGTGTGGGGGTGACTGTAGATGATGAGGACTTGGTGAGCTTGGCTCTCCTTAGGCTTCCGAAGAGTTTGCATTCCTATCAGGACTCTGTCAATGGTCGGGAGAAATTTCCAGGATGGGAGCGACTTTGGTCGGATCTTGTGCAAGAGGAGATAAGGCAAAGTACCAAGGATGGATCTTCATCAAAGAACTCAGATGAAGAAAATTGCGCTTTGGCTGCCAAAGCAAGGAAGGGGAAGAGCAAGAAGAATGCTTCTCAATCTGGTGCGAAAGGAAAGAAGCAGGACATGTTCAAGGTGAAGTGCTTTCACTGTCACCAACACGGACATTACGCCACTAATTGTCCACAGAAGAAGAAAAATAAGCAGGCTGCTGGATCTGCAGCTGGAGAGGCCTTAGCCTCGCATTTTGAGCTGGATTTTTCGCTGATCGCATGCTTTGTCTCAAGTATGATGGGTTCAGTGTGGTTTCTTGACAGTGGTGCGTCTTTTCACATGACAGGAGATAAATATTTGTTTAATGATTTGGATGAGAAAGATCTTGGAGTGCACATCGAGATGGGTGATGATGGTAGATACAGTGCGACAGGTATCGGTACCATTTCCTTTGAGAGGGATTCTGGTAAACCCTTCGTATTGAAGGAAGTGATGCATGTTCCAATATTGAAGAAGAATCTTATCTCTGTGGAGATGTTAGAAGACAAGGGATATGATGTTGTCTTTAGCGAGGGAAAGGCTTTCCTACGCAGTAAGGCAACTGGTGAAACCCGGAGGATAGGGGTTTGAGTTAAGAACCTTTATCAATTGTAGGTAGATGGCTACGTAGCAATGGCAGGCAAGGCAGAAGGAGTGGTGAGCTAGGATGATGGCGAGCTGTGGCATCGGAGATTGGGCCACCTTCACCATGGAGCTTTGAAGATACTGTAGCAGATTTCTATTGGGCTTCCTTAGGGTACTCTTGCGCAGTCAGATCAATGCAAGGGATGTACTTTGGGAAAATTTGTGAAATCCACCTTTCACGAGAAGGATAGTCGCGCCACGATGATACTTGAGATAATTCACACAGACGTGTGTGGACCTTTCTCAGTAGCTTCGACAGCAAAGCACAGGTACTATGTGATATTTGTTGATGATTTTTCTTAGAAGTGTTGGATCTTCTTCATGCAGAAGAAGAGCGAGACATACTCAAAGTTCTGTGAGTTCAAGGCACTGGTTGAGAAAGAATCAGGGAAGCAGGTGAAGGCTCTTAGGAGCGACAATGGTGGTGAATTCATCTACGGCGAATTCAAGGACTTTGGGTGCGAGGAAGGAATTAGAAGAGAGCTCATAGCACCTCATAACCCACGACGAGAATGAGTTCTTTGAGAAGAACAAAACGATCGTGCAGTCTTTGCACGGGCGATGTTTGAATGGAGACGACACCCCATACACTTGTGGGGTGAGGCATGCAATACTGTGGTTTATGTGCAAAATCGTTGTCCTCATAGGATACTTGGCATGAGTACACTCGAGGAGGCATTTTCTGGTAAGAAGCCTGATATTTCCCATTTGAGGATTTTTGGTTCACCTATTTACATTCATGTGACGAAGAATTCCAGGAAGAAGCTGGAGCCGACCGCAAAGGTTGGGATATTTGTGGGGTACACTGATACACCCCACAACTATCGTGTGTATTTCCGGTGATCGCAAAGGCGTTAAACGGGATATCAAATTTCATGAGAGAAAGCCATGAAAGTGTTTGCTTGAGAGGGAGCCACACTTGCATGCGGATGAGGAGCTGTTAGTTCCTAAGGAGGAGCTTCCGGATGTGGATCAGCCACAAGAGGAGGTTCAGGAGGTGGAAGAAACCACCCAGGCGGCGCCAACCATCAGAGGGCGCATGCGCACTACAGAAGCTGAGCGACTGGCTCGGGATGCAGAGAAGGTTGTAGGACCACCTACAGCACAGCGCAGACAGAGACAGTCACCGGATCGGTACATTGGATACATGGCTCTTGTGAGTCAATGTGTTGTGACGGAGCCATCCTCTTTTGAGGAAGCTGTGGAGGAACCCGCATGGGTAGATGCCATGATCGAAGAATATGATTCGATCGTCAGAAACAGTGCATGGGAGATTGTCCCAAGACCAGAGGGGAAATCAATGGTGGGTTCGAGATGGATCTACAAAGTGAAGCAGGCGGCTGACGGGAGTGTGGAGAAGTACAAGGCGAGATTTGTTTCCCGAGACAGAAGGCTTCTCCTGAGGAGGCCCGAGCGAACTGATGAGGCTCACTGTCACGTGTATTCTTCCATACGGACCATCCTTTCTCTCTCAGCGCAGATGGGTTAGCACATTCATCAGATGGATGTGAAGAATGCATTCCTCAACGGAGTCATTGAGGAGGAGGTGTACATTGAGAAGCCTGAAGGATTCGAAATCTTCAGCAGCGAGTCGCATGTGTGCGGGCTCAACAGAGCGATGTATGGGCTGAAACAAGCACCTCGTGCTTAGTACACACGGATAGACAGTTATTTCACCGGTCTTGGTTTCTCCAAGAGTGAGGCGAATCCGAACCTATTCCAGATTGTGGCGGAGGGTAAGTTGTTGATCATTGTACTCTATGTAGATGATTTGATTTTGACGGAGTGATGAGCTGTTGATACTCTCATGCAAGAAGTGATCTTTCAAAAAGAGTTTGAGATGAAGGGACTTGGGCCTCCTTCATTATTTCTGGGATTGGAAATTTGGCGGTAACGCGATGATGGGTATTTGTATCTCGAAGGCAAGTATGCCAGGAAGATGGGGGGATTCAACATGCATGTCTGCAAGCCTATCGACACTCCTCTTCCTAGTGGATGGAGGAAAGAGGATGCTACATCGGCAGAGGTAGTGGATGCCACTGTTTATCGACAGTTGGTGGGGTCGCTTATGTATCTGGTCAATACACGACCCAACATATACTATGATGTTAACCAGCTTTCACAAGCTATGGTTAAGCCTACCAAGCTCTACTGGAAGGCAGGCAAGCATGTATTGAGATATCTCAGAGGCACATTGGGATATGGATTATGGTACAGACAGTCGGATGAGGTGAAGCTGTGTGGATTCACGGATGCAGATTGGGCAGGGAGCCCAACGGACAGAAAGAGAACATCTGGAGGGATTTTTAGTATCAGGTCTACAAAAGTTTCTTGGTACAGCAGGAAGTAGAGATCCATGGCACTCAATTCAGCAAAGGTTGAGTATATGGTAGCGAGTTTGGCTGCATGCGAGGCTATATGGATGAGTAAGATCCTGGTCGGGTTGTTTGGTTCACACTTAGATCCTATTGTGATATATTGTGATAATCAGAGTTGCATTAAACTCTCAGTTAATACAGTATTTCATGATGGATCTAAACACATTGACATCCGGTATCATCATATCAGATATTGTGTGCAACAGAAGATCATGTTACTTTCATACATTCCCATGGAGGATCAGGATGCTGATATCTTGACGAAGGCGCTCACCAGGAGAAAATTCGAATACCCACGGGGCGAGGATAGGGGTGAGGATAATCCTTATCTTGTTGAGAGGGAGTGTTGAGATTGCAACAAGATGATGAGCTTAGTGGAAAGAAGTTGCCTTCACTAAGTGGGCCCGCAGGCTATTTTTGGCGCAAAGTCTATTTTTAGACTACGTCTATTTTTAGACATATCGATCATGTTCTATGAGTTGCAGGTTGCTATTTGTGGATGGTTGGTCAAGTCGGAAAAAATATATGGACTTCTATTTTTAGACATTTTGGGCGGAATCTATTTTTAGATTTCCAGTCTAAAAATAGATATGTCGAATATTATTAGCTCTTAATAATATTTGGACTATAAACATTATCTTATTCTCTTGGAGCACTTCAGTTAAGTGCACAGATGTGGCACAGGAGCTGACAAAAGGAATTACACTATTCCTGAGGGTTAAGTGGAGCTATTGCATGGATACTTCAGTTAGAACTCATGTGACAGAGTTTGGTGGAGTTATTGAGGTAGTTGATGGAGTTGTGTTCAGTTTAACTGAGTTAAACATAGTTGAGCTAGTTGTATCTAGTCTAACTGATTGATACACTAGTGAGAGTGGTGTGAATTAATTGTTAATTAATTCACTAATTATTAACTCATTAATCAACTAAAGAATACATCAGTTAACTACAGTGCATGGAAAGTTTTAGTGGAGACCAGTGAAGAGGTAGGTGAAAGAGCAGTGTGACTATCAGTTGTGACTATACTGTTGCATGATTTGCAACAACCAGTGATTGGAGATTCCAATGAGGATTGCGTGAGCAAGGCTGGACCAATTCGATTTCATTCAGAGCCATTCTTCAGCAGTGATTGCGCAGTAGAGGCAGGCTATCAGGTGGCAGAGATTGGAGCATGTGATTTGCTAGATCAGGCTTGATTAGTGTGTAGCAATTGGAGATTGTACTGAGAGCTTTGTGAGGAGCTTTGTATAATGATTGCTACATGATCTCTATGACATATAATATACAGATAGTTGGGGGTTTTCAGCTTTAAGCTTTCCCATAAAATATTGTGTTCATATGTGTGATTGTTTATGGTTTTAATGTGCACATGCGACTGTTTTTTATTTCTGCAATTAATGATCAATGGTAGAAGAGATTCTGTATTGTGTATGAAGTTAAAATAGTGTGTGATCAGGAGAATCTTGGTGAATAATATATCAGTTATTAAAATTTCTACATTATTTCCACTGCATCTTTGTATTTATGGTTATATGTGTATTTTTTTCATCCCTGCATAAATCTGTATCATGGTAATATGGCCAACGACATTGCATAATGCACAAGGTGGAGATGTCCTAGGAACTTTAGGAGCATCCACCTTCTTCCCTTTTTTCTTCTCCTTTTTAGTGGCACCAACAAATGTCACTACGGGTGCTTCCTAAGTCATGATGGCATCATTTGAGGTGAAAGGAATGACACATGTAGAGGAGATACATGAGTTCCTTGAGATGGCCAGTGGGGCCAAATACTAGAATGGTATCGTTAGCGCTATGTTTGGAAATGTAAGGGTTGCCATGACTTGGTGCAAGAAAAAACCAGGTGGGGGATATAAAAAGGGGGATTTTGTGATGGCATATGGGATAAATGTCGATTCGGCGGTAGTGACACTCGTGGTTTTAGGCTCTGTTTCCTGAATCGGTTGGGTGTTTGATAAACTCATCATCCACACTGTAGCTCCTGTAGTTTCTGGAGCTTCTTCTAGAAATACAGGAGGTTCTCCAGGGCATGTTCTGAGGAGCATGAATGGTTGAATTGTTTGGAATCAAACTCCATGTATGTTGTAACAAAATATGGATAAGAATGTACATATGGTAGCATGATATCAAGGGAAGTTATAGGTTTCTTCTCGTAATATGTGAGTCAGTCAATAGTAACGAATTTACATTCATGGGGAAACATCATCACTATGAATACAGAGGATTCTACCGCAATCATTGTGTACATATAACTCCATCCAAAAAGGATGGGGACATCTTGGGTGCAGTCTTTCCAGCGAGATGTACGAGGGACATCTTGAAATAAACTGACAGGGGCGGAAGGGCGCCCATCGTATGCTCGAAGCATGATGTCGAATGGTTTTAGTTACGGAGATCCTAACTTCTTCCAAACCATTTTTTACATGATACATGTGGATGCTCCTTCATCCACGATGCAATGATGAATGGTGATGTTAAGGATTGAAACCAGGATTTTAAAGGCGACCAGAGAAGGGAGTTGTGGGCTCGATTTATCGAAGTCAAAGACCATTAAGTGGGAATCATAAGGGCCAATCGCGCCTAATGCAGAAATTAGGTCTTTCCATTGGGTCGGGAAAGATTTCATGACTTCTAACGGTGACATAGCTAAGGGGGATTGAGCCAAGTATTCCACTATGTTGTATTTATGAGCAACCTTTGAATTATGTCTTATGCACCTCATGGGACCTTTTACCATTTTTGGCATAGTTTCTATAAGTACCCTAGGAATGGTCAATGGTGTTAAGGGCATGTTTGTGCTTGAAGAATATGGGTTTGTGTCATGGGGAGCTTCATAATTTATATTCCGCATTTGTAGGAGAATGTCTTCTCCTGCCATGTAAATATCGCGATGAGAGTTGTTATGAGTGTTCCCTCCAGAATTTTTTTGATAGGGTGCTTGATGTTGTTGAGTATTAACCACTCCTTGATGGGGAAAATATTCCTGCATTACTACAGGTTGTTGGATCTTCCCCCCTTGTCCCCTATTTCCTTGGATTATTTTTAACTCAGGGAGCTCAGGATAGTCGTGGGTGTAATGGACGTATTACCCACATTTGGCACAAGAATGATTTGTCCTTAGACTAGTAGTCTTGTTTTTCCTTTGACATTTATTGTTGGTTTGTTCATGGTTCTTATTCCGGTTGGGTTTTCCCCCAACTTGTGTTCACGGGGGGCGTTGGCCCCCTATCCAAGATCTCCCTTTGGTTTTCTCTTTGGTTTTTTCTTTGCAACATTAGGGGGATTTTTGGTATTCTCCTAGTCAGATGATGGTTATTGTTGAGCTTGGGATGGTTTCACTAAATTAACCCCTATGTTACTTTGTGTTAGTGTTATATTTTTTTTTTGTTCGGGTAAAGGAGAATATTGGTTTCCTTTTCCCTGATGGGTGTATGCATTTTGGGACAACTCTCTTACGTCGTTATTCCTAGAGGAGTATATATTTCCCCGAGGGGTAGGGTATGATCCTACCCGTGGGGGATGATATTGGTTAAACATGTTAGCTGGATTTTGAAATGTTGTAAGATGACTGAGGTAGTATCATGTATGCGGTACATTTTGGGTAGTATCAAATGTTTGACTAGAAAACGAATACCTTGTATATTGGTAACTGTTGTTGGGTTGATTTTGGTTTAAGGACCCTATCAATCCATCAACAATATTATATCTGCATGGTATCTCTTTATAAGTTTGCAAGCATGGGCCATCTGGAAGAACGTGATAGATATATATAGACATGGTGCATATGAGCTCCAGCTATTGGGCTTTACTAATGGCTTGTGTGGGGATGAATTTGTCACATATTTTGAAATTTTCGATGTGAGGGATCCCAAAAAAAATTCTAGGAGAACTCTATCATCAAAATGGGTTTTTTCACAACATGAAAATTTTTATCCCTTCATGGATATGGTACGATATGTGAATGGCAGAAGTTTTTATGAAGTGGATCAGAAGTTCCAATCTTGAGTCATGTTGTATCAAGAGCTATAAGAATTTGAGGAATGTTGTATCTAGGGAGTTAAAGCTTCCATGTGACGCAGAAGGCTGGTAAACATACCATTTCGTTGTAAGCCCTATAAGGGTGCGTTGAAATAGTCGTAGCCGAATGGTATCATCTATAATGATATTCGACGAACACCACAAGTGAAAATTCATGACATGGTTTCCTAGGTATTCACCTTTCTTTCCTTGAAATTTTGGAATATCTAAAGGGATCTTAGAGGGCATGGATTTCCAATTAAGGCCATGTGTAATTAGGGCATTCATTAGCTTACTTAGACCTGGTAGATTCAAATATTCTAAGAAAGGTTTTTGCAAGTTATTTTTCGTCGCGAAATGATTTTGGATAGCTATATGAAAAGGGGTCTTCTATGGGGAGGTCGAAGGAAGACTACCCTGGTGGGTGCTCCTAGGGCTATCTAGAGGAGTGGTATGTGGGCTCCCCAAATGGGTAGTGATTGGTGACCCTTGTGGACTCATGACAGGTGTACTTTGTCGGGGAGGGGTCCCAAGAAAATTTTCCCCAATAAAGGAAGATCCTATAATGGTGGCAACGTGATTTCCTCTATTCCTAAATGGCGGGAGGCCTAGCACACCTCCTGGTAATGGCGGGAGGTCTAAGAAATGCATATATTAGCGGGATGTCATGGGGTCCCTTATGCTGTCGATTAGCATGAATTACTTTGTAGTTTTTGAGGGAAGAAGATCACTATCAATACAACAGGATCACATACATAAAAAAAAAAAAAGCGAAAATGGAAAGGAAATTTTCCTTTAGATTAAGCTATGTGATCAATCAAGAAAAAAAAAAATTTGTTTGTTTGTGTACGATAAAAATCCTATGTAAACTTGATCGTCCTTGACACTATTAAGTAATTGGGTCTTGTGTAGATAGCTTCTGATGGATCCTTGGGCAACGTCCTGAAAGAACTGGTGACGCCTTCCAACGGTCGAAGAATCAACCAAGGTAATGGAAATGAGGATCAAGTGTTTTCCGCACCGTCACCTATAGGGAAAGGATGCCCTAGATTTTGGCCACTAAAGTACCTTCGTCCCATGTGAGAATTAAATTCTTTATCATCTTGGTAGTCATTTACCAATACCGAGCACTAGATGGGTCATGTAGCCCCAAAGAGTACGGCACGCACTAGACCTAAGCCAAATTCCCTATGAATCGGGTCTCTGTTATGCTTGGGTATTTTTTTCCGTGGGATGATTGAAGGATTTCAAGAACCCTAGAAGTCAACTTCTATGTTTCATAGATGTAAAATTACCATGGCAGCTTATGGGATGCCTACCCCTAATCGTCTTAACCTGAACTATTACTTCTTTTATGACCCCTATGTGGAGAATTAGAAGTTATGGTTGTTTTCAATTGTCTTGACTTTATCTTAGGGTGTGAATTGGTAAGAAAAATTAAGCTAAGCACAAAAATATCTGAGTGTCATATGCCTTCTTATTCAAAGCTTACAAATGCTTAGTGTGTGGCAAAGTGAACATACAAAGTGTGATAAGATGCAGATATATGATGATCCTTTACTATATCCCTCTAATTACACTAAGTGTTTTATTATTCCTTGCATGAAATAGAAATGATGTGCTAATATTGGGATTCTTACAATTCTTCTAATTACACTATGTGGAACTAAAGGGATATGGGGAATACAAATTCTTTGAGAAAGCGTTCATATGCAAGCCCAGGTTATCCTAAAGGCGCAAGGGAAGAAAATATTACTTGTTTTCTATACTAAAATTTGTCCCTAGTACCAACACTAATGAACATAAAAATAGCTTATCTAGTAGCAATATTTGTGGATGATGGGCCACTTAATCCTTTACTAATTAAACTATGTGATTTTCATAAACTTTCGCAAAATATTTTGAAAAACATTTTTGGAATTTGGCCACTTAATCTTCCCCCTAATTAAGCTATGTTTGTTTTTGCAAATATAAAAAATAATAAAAACTCTAATTTCCCCACTAATTATGGTTTGTACAGCAATCAGGCAAACCAAAAAATAAAATAACATAGTGCAATGGTGAAGGAAATTCACTAAAGGCTTCCAATCACCTGAAAAATAAAAAATGCAAGGCTTTTATTACTTTCTAGAGGTTGGACGTGTTTTTCCAACACATATGCACGTCAACCGTATGTCAGAGCAAAATCTACGCGAGCGAGAACAAAGAGAAAAAAATCTTTGTCTGAAGCTCAGAACAGGTTCAAAGGGTCTTGAAAAATATACATAGAGGTATTGAGTGCCTTATAGTTGGTTATGCAGAGAGGAGGTACTGCAAAACAACTGTTAGAACAAAGAAAATAAAGCAATGGAGTCGCCAATTTTGTGTTAGTGTTTTTGTGGCAATGGAGTACCAATTAGCACCTCCTTAATATTTGGTTGTTCCTTGCAAAGGATCATAGAGATAGTTGGTGTTGTTAGTGAACTGACTTTTAAAAAAAAATACATGATTAGTATTGGACGTAATACATGAAGAAACATAATCCTAAACAAAAGAGACAAATAAAACATAATACTCAATGGAGCAAACATGTCAATAGAACAATTGAGAAAGACTCCCTTTATTGACTGTTGGTGGTAGAAGAATACAATAGAATGCTAAAACACTGGAAGGAAATATTTTGAGCTATAGTGCTCAAATATTCTCAGCAAGGAGGTGCCTTAACTCAGTCTCTTTGCAATCTTTTCCTCTCTCTCAAAATAAGTTTAAAGACTCTCCAATGTTGGACTCTTCTGCTCTCATTAAGATGTTGGATTTCTTAGAAATAATATGGACAAGATACTAGTTCTCTCACTTCCTTTGCTTCAACAACTAAATGTGGTGTTGCTCTGATAAAAATTTGGCCAACATAACAATGTTTCATGTTTTTCTCTTCCCATGGCTTGTTTATATAGAAAATTTTTAACCTATCTTCCCTCCCTTAGTTCAAGAGTGATAGCCACCCAAGAGTAGGAAAAGATGATTCAATTGAGGGTTGAATATCTTCAGGGTGACCTCAATTCGGCTGTCATTGAATGGATATGTCGGGTAATCACATCTCAAGCGTGGGAAGTGGTCTCGAAATATGAAATTTCTTTCTTCCCTGGATTGTGTGGCTTTCGAAAAAAAATCGCAATCCGCACATGCCACAAACCTTCTTTGTCTCTGGTGCACGGTCCAATATTTTCTCAAATAACCTTAGGAAAATTTAAATTTTTATATTTCCATGATGTTTTCTGTTGGAAAATCTTGATTTGTACCTTTTTCTGGACAATTTCTAATGTCTCTTGTAGTGTACGATTTTCCAATGTTAACACCCCTAAACAAATATATGGGAAAAGTGTTATGCAAAATGTAACTGTGTGAAAGAAAGTTGCGAAAGTTGAAAAAATAACCCATTTAAAAATAATTCATGAATATATGGAAAATTTCTTAAACAAAATGTAACTATACGAAAATTTCCCTTCCGCACAACTCCCTCCCACACAATAGTACATATTAATCAATTAATTAGCCATCCTGGCTTGTTAAAGTTTGGGGCATGAAAATTTTGGTTTACATGTATCAACCTGCACTTTTTCACCTTCCGCAAAGCACTTCTGCATCTCTCATGTTTCCCATTGACATAACAAGGAAGAGGCTCCACATTCGATAAAATGTAACCATAAATCAACTTAACTCATGGAAAATTCTTCAATATTTAAAAATACTCACAGGATATGAAAGCAAGAATCATGATTGTTAAAGCAGTAGTTGTCTTTTACATTCATGATTTTGTAATATTCCAAATCTGGAACATCACAGTAAGCCTATTGAAATAACGCACTCTTGGGAGATTGATGTACAAAAATGAGCTTACATCCCTTGGATCCCTTATATCAGTAGATCTGGGGTCTAGATCCAAAGGGGGAGAAAAAAAAATCAAACTAGGTGTGGTAAACAGATCTCCCACCACCTAGTCTAGTTGAAAAACACCCTACAAGAGGGGTTGCAGCTATGCACAACAAACTGCTTCAGAAATAGCGCAGTCTTGGACAGTATGAGCAGGAGGCCATCAAATATGATTAATTTATGAATATACAGCAGCAAATAATAATTACAATGAAGCTCTTTCAATATATAGTAGAATACATGAGACAATAGAGCAAGAAATCTTCAAAAAAGAAGGCTGCAACACATATATAAATGCAGAAATGGCTCAAAAACGTTATTTTGAGGAGCTACAGCAGTTGGATATTACAACTCATATCTAGAAAATATCTATGGACAAAACATCAGATCTATTTCAAATCTGGAAACTAGATAGTCTTATTTACAAGATCCCCTTGGGGTTTTGACCAAATCATGCGTAAACAAGAGTGCATATGAGTTTTAAGTTGCAGATCTGTAAAATGTTGCAGTAATTTCTGAATATAACTTTACATTACAATAGATCAGATCTAAACATAACATGGATTAGTAAGCTAATCCATGGATCACTAAAGTGAAAGGCAAAGCCAAGCACCAGAGATCTCTCATCAAAACTGGGATCAAAACACCCTGAAGAATCTCATATGAAAATAACGCAGTTCCTCAATGAAAACTGTGTTGTATCTTGAATAACATAGATGTCCAACTTCCAAGATACAGATCTAAAGTACAAACAGGAGAGGCACTCTTCCAGGAGGTTAAGAGACACACTCCATGAGAAGAGGCTCCCAAAAAAAGCTAGATCTCTACAGATCTAGAATCCCACTTGTTGCAGCTTGCAAAAGAAGACAAACCCTCACTGGATCTATGCTGCAATTGGAAGTAAAGCTTGGCCTCAATCCTGATAGAGGATCAAATCAGCAAATACTCCTCCAAGAATCCTCAAAGGAAGAGGTGAAATCCCTGCATAGGAACTCCAAGTGCTAAGCAGCACAATTCTCTACTAAACAGCAGAGACTAATATTTGTCTAAGCATACAAGATACTCAGAAATATAATCAATCAACAACCTTCTCTTGCTGCCTTCCCCTTCCTTTTATAAGATGAAAGCCTTTGCAAACCCTAAACCACCTTGATGAGTTAGCTCCTTTCATATGAGGGGCCTCCTTCTAGAACTGTGATGTCCCTTCATGAGATACATTGAACCTAGACAACACTGTAGATTTGGTCAAGGTTGACCCAGTCTCACAGCTCAAACCCCTTTCACACCTGCAAGCGATTTATTTACATGGCCCTGATTTATCTGTGTTCACAATGGGCATTGATTTATTTAGTCTTTTCAGGAGTTTTACATGTCCTCCTTTATTCATTTATTCATGCAACATAAAGTAAAACAAAAATGAATATTCCTCTTGGCTTAGGATAAGTAGGAATATTACAGACTTCTTGAAAAAATCACATAATATAACATCTCAATTTCCAATTGAGCCTGAATGACATATCCAACTTGTATTAGTTATCGATGACAAAGTAAATCATACTACGTGTTGGGTACCACTTGTTTATGTTATTTTAGTCACATAACCTATATTTTGACCCTATTTTCATTCCATATCTCTCCTTTATCATCCATATTTTCTTTAAATTTACCATCTCAGGTACATTTTTCATTTACTTTTTATGAATTAAATTTTGGAAAAATTTTGACATTAAAATTAACTTTTTTAGCAGAAATTACAGGATGTTGTAACTTCCCGTAATAGCTCCAAGATTCGCACGTGTTTAGGACAATTGGGATAATTATAAGATATGTGGGATGATACTCAATGTCCAAGGATGGATAAATTCCTATCTTCCTTCAGAAAATAGCTTCATATGTGCTCGGTTGATGTTGGTCAAACTAGACTGCTTCTTCATAAAATCCCATGTTTTTGGCAAGAAATCGATGAAATTTTGATTTTTGAGGGATTTTCTTCATATTTTAGGGATTGGAAGGATGAATTCAGCCTACTAGCACTTGTTTAGGATCTTAGAAATTGATTTGATCATTTTTAGTCATTTTGGTTACTAAACCTCTTGTATAAATATGTGGACTTGGAAGCAAGAAATATGTCATTTTGTGAAGGATTTCTACTTAATTGAAGTTAATTTATTTGGATCTCATTGGCACTCTCATTATGTTGTGTGGATGATGTTGATATTGTTAGTCAATTTTCTTTAATTGATTTTCCATCCAAGTGTGCAAGCGAAGCATGGAGGGACCCCATTGCCAAGCATGTGCACTTGCCTTTAAATGTATGCTATAATATTTCAAGTTTGTTTTATTTTCTCTAGACTTGAAAAGTACGTTATGTAGTGATCTCTTATAAAATAGTTTAATTTTCTTTCATCTACAATATTTTCAAATCATGGTCAATTTGCACATTTTGTAGTAATTCATTTTTATGTGGTTTCGAGTTAAAAGAACTTGATAATATTGAATGTTATTATGCATTTGAAACATTATGAATCCATCTCCTGTAAGCGAGATTAAATTTTATTTGTTTATATCCTTTTATATCTCAAGATAGTTTAGAAAAATTTCCAATTACAAGTGTGTTAAAAATATGCAATTTAAGTTAGCTTAGAATTAATCTCTAAACCATAAAATTTTGTGTGCTTCTAAGTTCACGAATTCTAGATTGATAATGAAATTGATGATATGATTTACACCCCTAAATTAAACCAACATTTTTGGTGTTGTTTCCAAGGAAGCACATTTAGAGACTAGAAGTTTAGTTAATTCATTTAGATTTCTCTTTAAAATAAAATAAAATAAAATAAATAGATTTTAGTTTCTAGTTTAGTTATGTTTCTTTATGCCTAGACAAAGAGATGAAAAGGGTAGATACACAAAAAAAAACCCCCAACTACTCAACCATTGGTGGGATTAGGACCATCTACATCTGAACTAACTACACCAATTGCTAGCAGGCCAACTTTGGAAGAGTTAGAGGAAAAACTATGTTCTGGACAAAGGTTAACTCTTTTTGAAAGAAAAACTTTGTTGGCCTATGAAGTAAAGAGGAAACAAACACAAGCATAAACATATTTTGTAGGAAAACAAAAAGAAACAAGGAAACCAATGGCTCAACCTATCCTTGAACAACTAGAGAAAGTTGAATGAAGACAATCTCAAATTCCTACATTAGAAACATTAGAAGAAACATTAGAAATGACTCTTGAGGAAACAACTGAAAAATAAATGACAGAAAAGACAGGATCCAATATGCCAAAAGAAGGATTAAGAGTATTAACTCCAGAACAACGTCAACAAGGGTTAACTCTTTTTGAAAGAAAAACTTTGTTGGCCTATGAAGTAAAGAGGAAACAAACACAAGCATAAACATATTTTGTAGTAAAAACAAAAAGAAACAAGGAAACCAATTGGTCAACCTATCCTTGAACAACTAGAGAAAGTTGAATGAACACAATCTCAAATTCCTACATTATAAAAATTAGAAGAAACATTAGAAACAACTCTTGAGGAAACAACTAAAAAAGAAATGACAGAAAATACAAGTTTCCAATATGCCAAAAGGAGGATTAAGCGTATTAACTCCAGAACAATGACAATAATATGAAAGACAAATACGAAGAAGAGTCTTGAAAAATATAGCATAGAGAATGTACTAAAATATAATCAAATTCAAAATAATAAAACAATAATGACTCAAACACCTTTTCCAGAAAGGTTAGTTGATCAAAAATATTTTTCTCTTCCTAAATTTGATATCTTAGATGAATTGAAAATTTCTTATGTGAAAATTCCTTTATTACAGGCTATTAAAGATATTCCAATCTATACAAATGCAATCAAGCAATTATGTATAAAGAAAACTAGAAAAAGAAAGACAAGTTGGTCTAAATGAATCAATTCCTGCCCGTCAAAAGCCTATAAATAAGAAGGAACTCGGCCTCATTAGTACACACACTCAAGAAAATAAATAAGGTCATGTTTGTGGACTTCGCAAATAAAATCATGCAACTGATGATTATACGAAGTTGAAGGAATTGCATGAAACCCAAAGAGAATAAGGTCAAGGAATGGAATCTATTTACTATTTAGCACCAAGAATACCTTGGAAACCATTTACAGGTATGCCTCAAAATCTTACTCAACAATTTTATCAGTAATTTCCTCAAAATGATTAATATCACGTTCATAATTTATGGAATACTCCTATGCCCTGGCAAGTTTGGCCTCCTCAAAAAACCCAAATTCAAACTTCTCAAGGTTGGCGAGGATATGATTATGGAAACCAACCTCCTCAAAAATTTTACCAACATCCATATCAAAAACCATACTCTTAGCCATATAAACAACCATATCAACAAACCTATCGATCCTATCCTCATAAACCTCTTCCATATTAACAATTTCAACAACCCAAACAACAAAATCCATTTCCTCAACAATCATTACCTGCACCACCACTAACCCAACCTCGACAGCTTTTGCTCCCATCTAACCAACCACAGCCCAGACCAACTCAATTACCAACCCAGCTAGTGGAAAATTTGAAAAACAAAGTAGAAAGAAAAATATATAATGTCAAGGAAGGAAATTCATTTCCTACATATTCAATCCTTCCTATTAAAGATATTCACTTAAGGTCTAGAATTGTTTTACAAAAATACTCTCCTATCATCATAGAAGAAAAATGGAAGAGAAGAAGAGTCCTGAAAAATATAGCATAGAGAATGTACTAAAATATAATCAAATTCAAAATAATAAAACAATAATGACTCAAACACCTTTTCCAAAAAGGTTAGTTGATCAAAAATATTTTTCTCTTCCTGAATTTGATATCTTAGATGAATTGAAAAATGCTTATGTGAAAATTCCTTTATTGCAGGCTATTAAAGATATTCCAATTTATACAAATGCAATCAAGCAATTATGTATAAAGAAAACTAGAAAAAGAAAGACAAGTCGGTCTAAATGAATCAATTCCTATCTGTCAAAAGCCTGTAAATAAGAAGGAACTCGGCCTCATTAGTACACACACTCAAGCAAGTTCGATCTCCTCAAGATAGAAGTTTGAAAAGGATGAAAAAGAATAAGAAAAGGAAGATCATAGTTTTGGGCCCCTCTCTCTCTCTTGTGTTAGGGATTCTATTGTTGATGGTAAAATATAAGTCTTGCTAGGCAATTCGAATTGTTTCTAGGGAGGTCGAAGTGTTGTTGGGAAATTCGAAGCATTGTTGGGAATTCGAAGTGTTACTGGCCAAGTTGAAGTTCTAGGAACAAATTATTGGGTCGAAATTCCAGAATAATTTGTTGGGCAGGTCGAAGTCGCAAAACGATTTGTGGGGAAGGCTGAAGTTGCAAAAGAATCTTTTGGGCAAGTCAAAATTGTAGAAGAATCCTCTAGGCAGGTCAAAGTTGTAGAAGAATTTGTTGGGAGGTCAATATTACGAAAGTTGCTGGAAATAAAGCTCGTTATGGAAGAAAGGTTTGAATTGGTATTTGAGGGTCTTGGTCAAGGGCCATAGGTCTTGGAATTAGTCAATTGAATATTCTATAAGAAGAGAAGAATTCTTGTGGTTTTTCCTCTCAGTTTGAGAGGTTTTGGCCCTGGATGATCACCTATATCTTGTATCCTTTGTCTCATTGTACTTTATGGTATGGTAGTTTTTTTATGAAGAGAATACTAATAATAATAAAGAGAAAGAAGAAGATAATAAAGTTAAGTAAAAATACATCACAAGTAGTTATCAAAGTAAGAGAAATCACCTAATCTATATGCCCCTAGATTTATCAACATATTTGACTAGAAGATGAACCTGGACCAGTACTGGGTGTGCAATATTGAGATTTTTGTGTAGGATTTGTGCCTCTTTGATTGTATATTCCTCCCATTTTGTCATTGTATTCTTCAAAAATTTCTTCAATATCTATTAGCAACTCTAGATTTTTGTTGGTGCACTGTGAATTTCCTCGCTTTTCTCTCTAACTTTTGGAAACAAATTCTCATACCTAACATTATCTAGGTGTGTGCTTAATAGACATTTTGGATCAAAGGTTTCAACGGATTCAACTTAACTTAAGTAAAAAGTATATAAATACTTTGCAAGGTCCATAGCATGAGCCACATTCTTCATAGTGACCTCTTCAATAGTAAATGGAAAAGAAATAAATAGTTTTTTTCTTTTTGTTTTCAAATGTAACTAGCCAATAACAATATTGCCTGCAAATTTTAGCAAAACAATACCTATCTATAAAAAAAATTGGTAACAATAATGGTTTATCTTCAAAACCATAAATTCAAATTACTAAATTTATTTCTCTTTATTCATGCACCCATTTTCCACCTAGGAAGACTTGAGCTTGTGCATATATTCGACAAGACTCTTGTCTAGTTATCATGTAATTGACTTGCTTTACAAAGACATCTTGAATTAAACAAAAAATTAAAGAAGTTGTGTGCTTCCAAAATAAGGATACCAGAACTACATTAGTTCTTTGTTAAATTTGAATTTAGGATTACAGGGTAAGTCTCCTAACACATGGCTTGACACAAGGGATTTTATCAAATACACCATCATAAAGTATCTATTACTCATGGGAAAATTAACTAAAAAAAAATCTAATTCATTGGAAATAACATCGGCCCAGTAGAACATACATTTTTTTTATGATTGATAACTCAGATAGAGAATGAATTTTAGGAAATTAATTGTAGTTTCTTGGCCAATCAGGCGGGCACAGAGCCAACACAAGTCCCTAAATGACTGTGTAAACAAAGACATATATACGAGAGAAATATCATAAGGAACTTGAGAAGTTGGTGAAATTAATTCTCGAATAATGTGAACCCCACCAACTTTTGACATTAGGAAACTATCTACTTTGTAAAATTTTAAACACATATTTCATTATGGTAGCTTGAAGATCCATCTGAATGCCTTTAGATTAAGAGGAATCTTCTTCCCTGCTAGCATGATTGTTCTTTTTCTTGAATTGAAATTTTTTGCGAACAAATAAACAATTTCTCTCATTAGAGGAGATTTCAGCCTAAAAGTGCCCATGAAATTTTCATGTATGTAATAAGTAAACTAATCAAAATCCTTTAAATTTAAAAAGAGGTACATGTAGATATTTTGGAGGAAAAAAAAAAAAAAAAACTACTTTTTTACTTGTATTTTTGGCTTATCTCCTTTTAGGTTTACACAAATATTAAGTGTGAACACTCGTTGGATGTAGAATTAAATTTTGCATCCAACAAGTACCCATTATGAATACTTTTGAGAAGACACACATTGATAAAAAAAATGAAGATACATTAAAAAAGTGTGTTAAAAAACATGTTGAACACACTTTTTTAATGTATCTTCAATTTTTATCAATGTGGGTCTTCTCAAAAGTATGCATAATGAGTACTCTTTGGGTGCATAATTTAATTCTACATCCAAAGAGTGTATACACTAGAAAATTAATTAAACCTATAAGGATATAATCCAAAAACAAAATAAAAATAAAAGTAGTTTTTTTCTTTTCCCTCCAAAATATATAACTCTTATTTTATTATTTTCCTATTATTTTATATTTTTCCTTAGGAGGCCACTTTTAGGCTGAAATTTAATCTTATATAAATTCAAGACTTCTGGAACACATGCAAAATTCACCAATATGATAGTCCAAATATTTTTTTTTTTTTCTCTTCCATTGACAGATTCAAAAATTGCTCATATATAGTCGACCAATGAAAGTTCCCATTGATACAAACAAGTGAGGTAATCGTACCAATGCAAATAGCTTCTTTCCTTCCTCTGCTAAACATTTCCACTTTGTACTAAAAAATACTATGTTAAGCAATAACATTATCAATCTTGTTTAATTGTACATCTCTGAGTTCCTTTAACAATCACCAAATATATTTCACTTGTGAAAACTATTACACATGACACTCAATAAAGATCAATTGAAAATACCAAAGCCAACGTTTACAGGAAGTAATGGAAATAAATCTTGAAATTCCAGAACTATCTTGTCCATTTACTCCACACTTTTCTCATGCTTTAATATTAATTATATATGTGTCATAAGCGACAAAAAATTACGATATGAAATAAATATGAATTATTTTTGTTCATGACAATTAGCTTAGATATTGTCAATAATCATTGTGAATATAAAAATGTGCAAGGACAACCATAAATAAATATTGTGCTAATACGTGCTTAACTTCCTCTACCATGAACAAACTTTATGGTTGAGTTGGTCCCCACCAATATGTTGATGTTGATTCGTTCTATTTGATATTAGACTAAAAAAAAATTCAACCAAATTTGAGTTATGAATCACTTGACACACAGTTTTGAAAACTAGGGTGCAAAGCTAACTGTCACAACACGTTCAATTTAGTTGTGCAGAGCAAGGAACATAAAATTTCTTCTAGAATATTTTGTGCCCTTGCATACATTCCCCTCGCACATTTCTTCTGCACACCTCCCTAACGAACAACACAACATACTAACAATTTCACCTACATATGAAAAGGAACGTCAGTGCAGTGTGACTCGATCGTGCGACGAAGCAGTTGACTATTGCCAAAACGAGGGTGAAGTCATTGTTTGGGGTGCACAAATCCATGTAATTGGGTTACCAAAAACGATATTACCATAAATAAGAAATTTCCATCCGCGTGTCATATTTTAATAGGATGAAGGAGGATGAAATTTAAGCTGACTAATTTGTTGTAGTGAATAGTGTTTGCACATGAAAACCCATAGAGAAAAACACCTTCAACGTATTTAATCAATTAGTTGTTTTTTTTCACTTATTAAAGTTTGTGCAATGAAAATTTTGGTTTACGTGTATATCAGATGTGAATACTCACAACATACAAAAGCAAGTATTTTGATTTTCGAAGCAACGATTGTCTTTTGCATTCATGATTTCTTTGAAAGTGCACTCTTTATTTGAAATTTAGCCTTAGTGGCATCTCCAACCTTTTTTAGTTTTCAATAAAAAGTAACATCAAATATAATGTAACCACAAACCCAAAATTTTGAATAAATACAAGAATTGGCATTAATCATAATACAAAATACTGGACAAAAGGTTATCGTGATGCATTAAAGTATTCCCCAACTACATTTATAATTAAAAATATTGAACCTTAATTTGTCTCCACCTTCATACAACTACATAATAATTTTCCACCAACAATGATTTAATATTTTATGCCAATATATTTATGTTCAATACATTTAATTCGATTGATTTTGGTAACATAATTGCTAAGATTTCACACACTGAAATTTCAATGCAAAGAGAAATGAACATTACAATTCATTCAAAATAAAATACCTTAGAAACACACACAACATTCACCAACCATTGTAAATTTCTTCACTCACTTATTTTTTAACCATATTTTGTCTTTTCTCAAAAATATGCAATATATTATCAACCTGCTTGACACTACTTACCCCTATAAAGTTTACTTGAAAAACTAATCCCATTTAAAAATAATTCATGAATATATGGAAAAATTGTTGCACAAAATAGAAGTTTGCGAAAGAAACTTGTGAACTCGCTACTTACCCCTTGTGTTAGTTTTTTTGTGGCAATGGAGTACCAAATAAAAAATCATTAACAATTGGTTGTTCCCTACAAGGGATCACATATATAGTTGTTGTTGTTAGTGAACAGAATTAAACAAAACAAAGCATGATTAGTATTGGACGTAATGCATGAAGAACATAATCCTAAACAAAAAAGATAAATAAAACACAATACTCAATGGAGAAAACATGTCAATAGAACAATGTAGAAAGACTCCCTTTATTGACTGTTGGTGGTAGAAGAATACAATAGAATTCTAAAACACTTGAATAGAATCCTTTGAGCTATGGTGCTCAAATATCCTCAGCAAGGAGGTCCCTTTCCTCAGTCTCTTTGCAAGCTTCTCCTCTCTCCCAAAAGAAGTGTGAAGACTCACCAATGGTGGACTCTTCTACTCTCACTAAGATGTTGGATTCCTTAGAATCAATATGGGAAACATGTTAGTGTTGTCACTTATTTTGACTCAACAATGAAATGTGGTGTTGCTCTGATAGAAATTTTGGCCAGCATAAAAATGTCTCTTGTTTTCCTGTTCCCATGGCTTATTTATATATTAAATTTTGAACCCATCTTCCCTTTGTTGGATCAAGAGTGATACTGACCCAAGAGTAGGAAAAGATGATTCCATTTAGGGTTTCATATCTTCAGGGTGACCTCAAGTCAATTTTCCTTGACTGGCCATGTCAGGGAATCACCTCCCCAAGTGTGGGAAGTGGTCCCAAAATATGACATTTCGCCCTTCCCTAGACCACATGGCTTTCGAAGAAAAATTCACGCAGTCTGCACAAACCTTATTTTTCTCTAATGCGTGGTCGAATATTTTCTCAAACAACTTTAGGAAAAGTTAAAATTTTATCTTTCCATGATGATTTCTACTGGAAAATATTGATTTGTACCTTTTGCTATACAATTTCTAATGTCTCTTGGAGTGTATGATTTTTTGGTGTTAACAGTTGCCCCCTTAGGTATGAGGTCTAGGAGAAAGAGTATAGCCGAAATACATCATGTTTTCTATTCTAACTAAGATTATATGTAACATATTTGAGAGAGAGAGAGAGAGAGTAACTTGTTGTGAAGATGAGTAGAGGGATCCCCTGACTGAAGAAAAAGAGTAACCATGCTCTATAGGAAACCTTGAGTGATAAAATAAAAAATGTTTCTACAAGGTAAACACGTCCTATGCTCATTATGATGAATATTTAATACAATTTGGCAGATATTGTTTTTTTCAACTCACATTGTGGTAATTGACATGTTGTTGGTTGTTGATGATTATTGTTGATGCCCTCAAGGGCGTATATACTTTGAAAAAATAGACTGAATTTGGTACCTCCACGCATTGTCTGGGTGAAGCACTTTTTGATGACATTCTAATGTATGCATGAGTCTTCGACTTTTGGGAACCTCCCATGCATTATGGCTTAATCTTTGCTGAAAGAGATGCTTAGAAATGCATGGTTCTTCGACTAAATGGCATAGCTACAATGGTAACGAAGTATGATACCACCTTGACATGAAAAATGGTGCTAATTTCAAATGTCAGGGGGGTCAATGAAATCAATGGAAAATTTGTATTCCCGTTGTGCCATTCGAGGATGTTCCCTAAAAGGGGGAAGCCATCCAAGGTACTACCTCAAATCCTGGAATATGTTTGCTGAAGTCGACAGGAGAGAAGCATCAACCGTCCAAAAAGGTGTTGATACAAGGGATCAAGGATTCTTGTGAAGAAAATTGTAACATGGTGGGTTAACAAGGCATGATAATGAGAGTTGTCTATAAGTAATGGTTATGGACAACTGGACCAAGGTCGAAATTGTAATGCAAGTGGCGGCAGAAAAAATAATTTCTGATAGGGGTAGCCCTTGAGTCGGTAGGAAATCCAGGGTGTGTGTAAGTATGATCTGACTGATGTGATATGGATTGGTAAAAAATGTGCAATATCTAACCAAGGGTGAATAGAAACTTCCGCCAGGTATGAAACATAAAAATATGGGTGGAATTATTTCTCCTAAAGAATCTTTGTACACTTTCCAAAATAATGTAAAAGTGGTTTGGATGTACAAACATGGAAACAGGTGGCCCATTAACATGTATGGGTTTTGCATGGTGATGTGAGGATGGTGTTTATTTGCTAAGGGTGGGGACCCCATTGGTTGGTATCAGTCTGGGGTTGATGAGGCAGATGAAGTGACACAAATGGCCTATATTCATGGGGGTGTGATAGGCCAAATGTGAAACACAATAATGCGTCTTGTTGATCTGTCGAAAAATATTAGTAGTGGCTTGGGAGTGGGTTTTAGTATGTGATGAGTGAAGCATAATGAGGTTGATCTTCAAGGCATATAAATGATGTGGTTCTCGGGCTGGAGTGGGTGGTCATGGATCCCAATAGTGGGTGGGGGTCTATGAATATGATGGGTGCCATGATTGGGGATGATCTATCGACCAATGTGGCTGCTTATCATGTGCGAGGTGAGGTGATGATAAACATGGTCGAGATGATGGGCCCTATGGTACAATTTGGAGAAATGTTGTCAGTATATGCAAAGCTTAAAAGGAAGCCTATCATGTTGAGTGTTGAATGATACCTACTCTTGTATTTTTATGTCGGGATGTTGATCGAATCATGGTGTTTTTGATGTACGTGCAATATATGTGGCCAATACCACAATTGAAAACATATTTTTAAAACATATGAATACTTTGTGATGAGATGAATTAAAAAACAAGAGAGGGCCCGAAAATGAGTTTTGGTGATAATTGGAACAAAGAATTCCTTGTTGGAGATGATGTGGTATTGATCCGTGTGTCTCTCACAATTTTGGTTTAATTATACTTTGTATGCTCGCAATCATGGAATATATTGAAAATTCTCCCTGTGATGAAATTGGGAACATATGCGACAATAGCAGCGAGTGATTTTCTCTTGGTTGGAGAGATGTATTTGGGGGATAGGCGTTACTATGCGAAAAATATTAGCAAACCTGGCCAAATCCTGACATTGGTGAACCAAGTGGTTAGCTTTATCGCATAGGGAACATGGGACATTTGGTTTAGACCATTCTTTATTGGGGTGTTTGGTCTTTTTCCCACATCTAGGTTGGTGATGGTGAAAAGAGGCTGGCAGGGTTTCTGATGGTTTTTTCTCTTCAAATACGCACAAAATGGACCTAGATGATTCATTCCCTTGGGTGTTGGTATTGTCTGAAAGTTCCAAGTTTGAATTGACTAAGTTATAGTTTTCAGCGATGAACCTGTTAGTGTCAATATGTTAGTGATCAAACATACTCTTTTAGTTAATCTTCTTGTCATCATAGGTAAAAAAAATTCATCTTTTCAAACAAGTTTTCAAAATAAATTTTGGTCACTGAAGGAGTCTAGGTTATAAATGATGCTCACCTCATCTCATCCATGGCCATCATAACTATAAATCTCATCACTTTAATTACCATTTAGAAGACTTAGGTCATTCACTCCATCTCATCTAGGTCTGTTGTCTAGGTGTCATTGTTTTGCCTTTGAAAAAGTCCAATTTGTCATCAAACAAGGAAAACAATCCTTCATTTTCACCATATAAGTCTTATAAATGGATTTAGCATACATATCTCAATAAATTAAGGCAAGTTGTCTTATTTTAAAATTTGTTTCAAAGTCAAAAGATTTCAAAAGGAAAAATTGTCTTATTGTTTTCACTACAGGACAAAAAAAAGTCATTTAAAAGCTTATAAAGACAAAAGAAAGCTTATCCAAACTCATTATTCTCCTTTGTTGTGGTAGAGCTCCTCTCTTACCTCATTTTCACTCCTTAGGTGGTCAAAGGTTCGAAACCAAGGCGAAGAACTACTCCAAGAACACTTTGCTACACTTCTGGTTGCCTTTGTTATGCTTTTGTAGCTTTCTACTATGCTTTTAGAGCCAGTTATTACGTTTTTGGGCCTTTTGTTATGCTTTTGTGGTCTCTTTCTATGCTTTTGGGCACGTTGTTACATTTCTGCTAGACAGTTTTTACGTTTTTGGGCAATTGTTACGCTTCTGGAAAGAGTGTGGAATTAGGTTTTTTTGGCTCCCAAACCATTCAAGCAAGCTCAAGGCTTGTGGGAATCAGTTCTTGGACCTCTTACAATAGTAATTCAACATTCTTATAACCTCCTATGGTCAATTTATCAAGTTCATTATTGGTTTTCATGCTTACTCCATATTCCATTATATCTTCACTTCTTCATGTCATTGAAAGATTCCAGTGGAATAAACCCTAACCTTCTTATATAGCACTATCCTACACCTCCCATATACCTCATACTCTCATCTCCCACCATCCATATCCTCCCTAATAGCCATTTTCATGAAACCCTAATTTCTAGCTAATTTTCACAGTGTTAAAATTGGGAATTTTCCGTATTTCCTTCATTTGACCACCTTCCTCACAACCATTTCACTTGATTTCACTCATAACATCGAGCTAACTTGTAAGCCTATCTCCTGAATTTTCTGTAGAATTTCCCTTAGCTCCATAACCCATCATCTCACCCTCTAACCTACCCCACCCGTACACTTTGTTTTTCCCAAATTACACTACACATACCATATCTCATCAAGACACTAGGGTTTCATCCTTTCACTGGTAGACAAGATGGAGAGTGAGAGGAATAACTTCAAGGGAGGGTGCCACCTCAGGCTAGAACCCTGCACCATGCATGAAATCAATGCTTCGCCCTTTTCCAAAAGATGTTTTGAGAGAACTGGATGTTTGAGTTTCTGTGAGAAGCTCATGGAGGAAGGATATCATCTTCAACTTACAAGATAATTTTCCTCTAATATAAACATGGTAAAGGTCATCATTGCAGGTGTAGAGTTCAACATATTAGCAGAGGTGATTTCTTCAGCAACAAGTATACCTAGTCATGGAGAAAAGTGGTTCAAAGGCATGGACTTAGACTTTGAAGATTACAAATTTTTCCTCAAGCCTCATGCCAAGGAAAACCCCTAATTTCATCATCTACAAACATTCATAAATCATTCATATACCTTATCCATACACTACCTATCACTCATATTCCTCGTTGTTAACATTTCCTCTAAAACCTTAGTTTTCACTATGTTTTTGCAGGGCAGCTAGGAAAATTATGTGTTTTGACCTTTTGGGCACCTTTCACATGCCCATTCCAAAAAATTCCACCTACATCCTTAAGCTAACACATTACCCTATTGTCTCAATTGTTTGGGGAATTTTACCCAGCTTCCTTACACCCCTTCTCAACCCCTAGAGTCGCCCTATCCCTATCCCCTGTTTTCCCAAAATCCACTTTCCCTACCCACTCCATCTAGTTAGGGTTTCATCTTGTTCAAAAATACTATGGAAGTTGAAATTAAGATTCATAAGGGAGGTCACCATTCCAGTTTTGAGCCAACTCAGACCCATGGCATCATTTTCAGAGTTTTGTGATCAAGTTAGGCTTTAAATTGCACATAGGGACAATTTTGCTTCAAAATAAGTTTCTGACGAAATGGAGATGAATTTTCCAAGAGTGAAAGAGATTTTTGTCAATAATATTCCAAAAAAAAAAAACCTCCTTTCGTTTATGCACAGATATTATTATTTTAGATAAATGCTCAAAATGCAGTTGCTCCAGGTCATTTTATGCACTTTAGAAATGTTGTGTTCAAATCAATGTTTCATGGGTTTGGAGAAGGGGTTTTCAGTGCTTGATGACTCAATTTTGTAGCAGAAACCATAATATTTCCAACCATACAAATTTAAGCCCCTAACTCCTCTGGGAAGGTTTCCAAACTCCCTCTCAAAGTAGGTGCTATGCTTCTGTAAATTTTGAGTGATCAAATTCAAACTTGGATTATGAGAAAATCAGAGAGTATTTTGGAAACATGGAGGACGTTTTTGTTACTAACATGCCAAAGAACACAAAACTCTCTCATTTAAAAAAAAAAAGCATTATTTTTAGGGAGATATTGATCCATCGTTAAGCCCTATTTCTGCATAAATTTGTTTGGAAAATTCTAGATTTTTGGCAATTTTGGAAATTTGGCCTTCACAAAAGCGTAGCAAACTTTTGCTACGCTTATTTTAGGGGCATACAAATGATGATTTATTTATATTTTTGGATGCATTTTTATGAGTACATCACATATCAGGAACCCTCTTGGCATGACAGGCTTTAATTTTGCAGAAAAGGTCAAAAACCCACTCATTTTATATGCTTCTGCCACTTTTTTGGAGGCCTTGCTACACTTCTGGAGTAACCTTGGGAGAATGAAATTTTGGAGGCCTTCCAATGGGTCATTTTGAAAAATTAAAGATGTTATGGAAACTAGACACACATGGATAGTTGACTGTTCTTTCATAATTGGATTTTCACTCCTAAAAGTGCCTAAAAAATGGCTGCAAACTTTTGCTACGCTTCTGTAAAATTTTGTTACGCTTCTGTCAGAAATGTCACACATCTGCATTGGATTCCTCAGGACACTTGTCAAGCTCAAAAAATGTCAGAAATTCGAGGTTTTTTTGTACTATGAGTTGGCATTAGAGTAATTGAGTTGGTTTTTTTCCTCTTATCATGAGGGAACATGCAATTTAATGTAAGAGACACACACTCCTAGTTCATAGCTAAAAATCAGGGAATGGTTTCTAACCTCCCTAGAATCTAGGAAATGACTCATCTTATGTATTTATGATGCATTTTGGATGGGATTTAAACCTGATGAGGTGTCATGTTTCATATTTTCTATAAGTATACTCTCTTTAGTCTTTAGTTGCTTTGGATAGTCTTATTTTGCAATGGAGCTATTGTAACAACATTTTGGAATGAAATCAACGACAGTCTTGTAGAACTTGTATTGAGAATATTGTGGTATGCATTGGATAATTTGTTCTTCCTATGTATGTTTATCTATTCATGTTAAATGATATATTTTCCTCTTTCAAATACATCTTTCCATGTGTTTATCTTGTAAATTTTAAAAGCAGAAATCATGTTTGTTCATGCTTTGTTTTAGACAAGTTTTACATGATATGTCTATTTACTTCTAAATGAATGAATTCACCTCAGTGCTCATTCAAACTCTCTGTCACTTCACCCTATACTCAATGAACAATTAAGCATGCTTTCAAACTACCTATCTAGCCTCACACATTCTCTGTAAATTCACCTTGGAATTCAGACCTAAAAACCCTAGACCTAGCCTTCTCACTGAACTTTCTATCCAACACTTAAAACTTCAAACACAAATCTTATTTACTGTGCTTACATACCTAGCCTAAGATCAATATATATTCAGTAAATTCATTGACTACAAAGTGACAACGAGAGATCCCTCTATGGTCCTGGTAGGGATAACTACCTGACCTAAATCCTAGTCTGTGGTTACCTTCCTTCAATCCCACTTTCAGCCTTGGGAAGTTGGGGGGAGTGATAACAAAATCGACACATGAATTATAACATATATTGGAATCGGGAAAGGTGGGGAAAATGTCGCACATGATGGTTACTTCCACAGATCTGACAAGTATGACGTTTGTGCCTAGATAAGTTTCTTTGGGAAAAACAGTTGGCTGGGTACCAGCAATTAAATGCCCTTAATTATGGGCATTGAGTGATCAAATGATCAGTTTCCTCACACAAGGCACATAATGGGACATGAGTTCTAGCCTCTGCTTGTCTTTGTGGAGCCTACGGGGTTGGAAATGGTGGGTACGAGCATGACTTTGGTTCTTCTCGTACATACAAGATGGTCTTAGATTCGTCCTACCTTATCTGCATGGGTGTTGCAAATGGATCTTGGGAAATAGATTGCACAAGTGCACGTAATGCATCTCTATATCGAGGAATTTCGTGGCAATGATGGTTATAATTCCCGTAATCCGTGCATATGGTGCATGCATGGTTGGTATGAAATTCCTTACTTTGTACATTTATGACCTTTTCTCTAGTAGGTGGAGTTACAATCGTACTTTCGGCATGTAGAAGATATTTCAACTCCTCTAACTCTAGGAAGGTGTTGGTATGATTCAGATGGATATTGGTGGCAACCCACCTATTCCACTTGGGGCCCCAACATCATTTCTTTCATTTTTTCAGTTTCCTTAATTGCAGCACAACTCACTATTTTTAGCAGTTTTTCGGGTCCTGAACTTCCGGAGCCGTTTTAAGGCCCTAAACGACGCTTTTTGGGAAAACCTGGAGCAACATGGTGTTACACTAAAATTTTCACCATGACATTTTACTATCTATATGGGTTCATCATTCCTCATACAATACTCCCTTAGAAGTCTACAAACATCAAGTTCCTAAAACCAAGCCTTGAAATTGAGAGAAAAGCTTATAAAAGTCATAAAAATACTTGTACCGCACTTTCTCTTAGTACTACTTGCGGTGCCGCATCTATTTCTTTTAGAAAATGCGGAACCGGCCGCACTTTTTCTTCATTTAAGGTGCGGTTCCCTGTAAAAGGTAAAGTGAAGGCGAAAGTAAAATTTGGAAGCCCAGCTGGTTGAATCTGGAAGCTTCTGGAAGCAATTATTCGGTGGAAAGTTCGCTCCTTTCATGTACATTCATCCCTCCATTAAAGGAGCCTACCCCTTGGTATGTGGAATTTAATCCCTTTGAAAGAGGATTCTATCCCCTCTTATTTGGAGCTGCAACCTCTTCTCTTTTGCTATAAATTGAGGCCATAGTTCAGCCTTAAGGGGAGTTAGGCTTTGAGATTTTTTGAGGAGAATTGCTGGAGAAACTCAGACTCTCTTAACTGATTATCATATGGGAATGATTACACACTCATGCATATGTTAGTCGAGAGAGTGAAAAATCTTGTCAAAGTAGAGGAAACGCTTGTTGCGGACCCCGGAAGGACCTGTACGACATCAAGGCAAACACGGTTGTAAGGATCCTTTTTTCATTAAAGATAATACAAATGGATCCTATTTTCTCAATTAGTTGTTTATTTAAATGGCTTATTTCTTGAATTCCTTGATCATCAAGATAAATATATGGTTTATGAATTAGTCTATATTATGTAGGTCCTTCTGATTCTTTCATGTTTTTTATTGCAGATCCCGAAAGGAGACGTATTCAAAGCAATAGGAAAGAGGACTACGATCAATGCTGGACTACAGGTAAGTCCTAAATCCTTCATTATAGATAATTCTAGATCAAATATAATCTACAGAAAGTAGTTTACATCTGTCTATTTGTTGCTAGTTATCGTAGGATACTAGGGAGATCTGTCTTGTCCGCAAGAACGATTTATCCATCCAAAAAAATGGCAACTCCACTGGAGAATGGATCTTGAACTTAGTTTTCATTTTATTTTTTATTTGTGAAATTATTTTTCTGATTTTGATTGATTGATACTGGCTTGGGTAATTTATTCCTATAGAATCCCTGAAAAGTGCTTTAGAATTTTTTATTTTTCTTTAACTTTTCTAGTCTCTGCGCTTTGTCTTTAGGCACAGTGCGATCATCTCTGCTGTTTTCCTGTATACATAGTGCGGTACTGCACTTGTTTACACTAAAACCTGCGGACCCTGAGAAAATCTTTGAAAAACTCAAAATTCTCTTTTCTAGGATCGACTTGCAAGATTCTCAGTATATACCCAGACTTGTATGTTCTATCGGAAGGCTTTGTCTGAGAGTTTCTTTCAGCATTTTTAAGTTTTGGATGATTTTCTACAAGATCTGCATGTTATAAGTGATTTTTTCTTTTTCTTTATGTCACTCAAAGATTAGAAACCTTTGTATACCTTAGATCACTGGTATTTCATTGTTTTCTTGCTGAGTCTTTGACTTCATAGCAGAAATTGTTTTATGAGAATTAGATCCCATTTTCTCATTTGCAGATCTTTAAAAAACTTTTTCATTAAGTTTTGAATTTCACATAAAAAACCATAATTGGATGTTTTTGAGTTTTTGCTCATTTCAGAAAATAATTTCTTAGTTAGATTACAAACTAGGAAAAACATCCTCAAAACATTTAAAGTTTTGATTTCAGATTTCATTCTTAGAATTTTTAGATCTCGAAATTAGTGTCTTTAGTTTTGAGTGTTATTTCTAGAAAGTGTAGTTTTTTTTTGGAGATTTTTTTATTGTAGTTTTGATCTTGAATAATAAAGGGATTTATTTTTGAGAAATTGATCATTCTGAGTTCTCATGAGATAATATTTCTTTTCATATGTTCTTGTTTTGAAGGAAAGAATTGTTTTAAAAGATTGCATTTCTCAACACTTTCTTTTAGATAGAATTCATTGAAAGGAAATGAATTGTTTCTCATAATAGATGCATTTTTAGTGTGTTTTGAGTCAGGTCACTACATATCATCAAAGTTTCACTTTCGCACCTATTGTTCTAAGAAAAAGCCTTAAATTAAAATCAATCTAGTATTTATTTTTTAATTTCTGGGACTCTTTTTACCAATATAGCTTAGGCTAGTGTCTTGGAGTAGGGAATAATTAACTGTCCGAGACAATTAAAACAAACAAATAGTTGATCTTGCGGTAGGAAAAATCCAATAGTAGCTTGTATGCTCTGGGAAGCTCCTCCTAAAGGAGTCAAGCACGAGATCATATCCGAACCAGTGAGGTGATCAATTATATCTCATTGGGAACGATAGAAGATGTGCGCGTATTAACAACGGTAAACCTCGGATTGACCATTTTCGAGGAGCCTGGGGTCACTTATCGGTGTACCTTGGATTATTTCAAGGAGCCTTCAAGGGGAATGAGCTTTGTTACTCTGCCCTTGCATGTATATCGGATCGTAGACTGTTCCCCCAGGTATATTTGTTCCTGCTGGTGACCTTAGTGGCCGTAAACTTTAAGATTTTTTCCTAAGGTGACGGTGGAGGAAACATCCCACTATACCTGGAGTAGACGTCGACTAGAATCACTTGGAATCTCTGGAGGGTTATCTTCACTCGAGATGGTTTAAGTGGAGAAACTTGCACCGGTCTGTTTCATTAAGTAGGTTGCCGGGGTAACTGTTCCAACCGCCATTTCTACATTAAAATACTACAATGTTGGATTTCATCACCAGCTAGTGTTTTTAGTGTGGGAATCTAATGTTTGTGTGTGGTTTGATCTCCTAGATTTTATAAGTGTTTGAGCATTTCATTGTCTCCTTAGTGACTTTAGGACTTTTAATTGAAATTTTCTTTGATTGCGTGTGATTAATAATGTTTAATAGTGGTTGAATTACCAAGACAAGCGCGTAGACTTCAGGGGAAACCCCCTGAGTATACACCAAGCCAACTTGAAGGACTAAAAGCTCTAGTACCACATACTACCAGTAGAGTTAGATCGACAGAACCAGGAGAATCATCCATAATTACTCATCCTGATTACCATGAAGTAAATCAATCAGAAACAATAGAATATATTCAAGAGCCAATTTCAATTTCTGAAATCACTGACGTTGCTTTTGCAACCATTGAATTAGCTGAAGAACCTGAAATTTCTGAGCCAAAAACTAAACCTGCTATGTTGGAATCATCTTTAGGATTTGTTACTCCTACTTCTAGTGATCCTGATTCACCTAGAGTAAGACATTGCATTACCGAAAATCTTCCTTCTGATCTCATATGTATTGAAGAACTTGTTGGTCCAGATGAAGGCATAGTTCTTCCTGAAACCCAAGAAACTTTGAATCTTAGAGAGCGTGAATCAATATTCTACAATCCTTTTAGAACTTACGCTTGGTATTTATCATTGACATATTTTTTACAAAACACAGGTCTTACTTATTCACTACCCCGAATTCCTTTTTACCCTACAGTGAGAGGTTATCAACCTTCATTAGCTATGTCGGGTGAGTCATCTATGTTTTCTGAATCTCCAGAAACATTTTTATATGATGGTTCATATGTTCCTCTGGGATACCAATCGCTCTCTGGTACCTTCTCAGGAGTAGCTCCTCAACCAATTGAACAAATGTTATCATCTGGTACAAATGAAACAAACACTGGCACGTTGAACATAGAACAGATTTTTATGATGTCTGGAAATATTCCAAATCCTCAACCTCAAGGAAGTCAGTTACCGCCTGGGGGGCAACCTCAAGGTAGTCAATTACCGCCCGGAGGGCAACCTCAGGGTAATTTTTTACCACCTGTAAGTCAACCTGTAGGAAAATATTTACAGCTTGGGGAGCAACCTCAAGGAAAATACATGCCTCAAAGTCAATATCAACCTCAAGGACAATACATACCTCAAGGTCAATATCAACCCCAGATTCAGTTCATACCTCAGGGTCAATATCAACCCCAGATTCAGTACATGCCTCAAATTCAATATCAACCTCAAGGTCAGTACCCAGCTCAAGTTTCTCAACCTCCTTCAGGTCAACCATTATTACAAGGAGCTAGAAATTTTCCAGTTAATTATCAAACTTACGTTCAACCTGTTTATGGTCCTTCATATGCACAACCGTCTATGGGTCAATACCTCGAAATTAATATGGTGTGGGATCCATCTCAAATTCAACAGAATTTACAACCCAATGTGCAGTTACCTAATCAAACTGGATAGCCTATAGGTTCTGGTCCAACCCAGCAACTTGTACAGCCTACCATTCAAGTCTCTACACCTGGTTATGTTCAGCAGCCTGGGCCTAGTACACCTAGAACTTCGCCTCAATCTTTTGTCACTGTTGTAACTTATGTTCAACCTACCACACCTATTTCTGGAGTATCTGTAGCTCCTGTTTCTACTACCTCGTATCAGTGCCAATTCCTCAAGTATATGTGCCACAGTCATGACCTACAATTCAGACTATGGTCCAGATGCTTACAGGACAATCTGGTACAAGTACGATTCTCACTAGTCAACCACAATTTACTTATCAACCATATCAGGGGCAGTATCAATTTGTACATGCTACACAAAATCTAGCATATCAATATCAGTTGTATCCTGGTTATACTTATCAAGTACCTCAAAAACCCCAGTATGGTTAGGTTAATCCTGGTTATCCAGGAGGTTTCATAATTCCCAATGCGCATCCGATTCCAGGATATCCTAGATATTCTCCTCCTGGAACTGGTTTGATCACACAAGGTTATCAATACCCTAGCCGTCTGTTACCGTTCATAGCAACTTTAGATTTACCTGATCTATCACGCCTTACGAATGATCACATTTTTTATCTTCTATATTGGTCGTCGATGCCTAATAAGTTTCCCAGTGATATTCCAAAGTTTGAAGGTAAGTCAAGAGAAGATCCATCTAATCATTTTATGACTTATAACCTCTGGTGTGCATCCAATTCACTAATCGATGATTCGATTCGATTGTGTCTTTTTTCAGAGAACTCTCATTGGTCTAGCTGCCAAATGGTACATTGAGTTACCACGAGGCTCGTTTAATAATTTTAATGCACTATCTACTACTTTCTTAACCCATTTTCAGTTACCTGTCAGATATGACAATGCTACGGAATTTTTGACCTCATTAAAACAATCTACGTCTACATACATATATGATTACATTCATGAATGGAGACGTAGGAGACGTTTAGTGAAAGTCTTTATTCTGGATCAAAATTTGGTAGAATGGTTTATCAAATATTTATTGCCCAAAATTACTGAAGATGTGGCCAAAGGAGGCGTTGTTACAGAAAATCCAGTCATTGCTCAAGCTCAGTACCTTGACCTTGTATATATACAGTCAGGCATGATGTATGACAAAATCCCCGATTTACCAAGACCTGATCAGCTAACTACAACTCCTTCAGGATCTCATGCTGCTGATGGTGTAATTGGTTCTGTTAACACTAGCAAGAGTAAGAAGAAATATTCCAAGACAACTTCTCCTATTATAACTTTACCCGATTCACCAAAAGGAGAATCTTCCGTTGAAACTTCCGCCGATATTCATGTTGTAGAGTCATCTACAGCCAAACCTAAAACTGGTGGTAAGAAGAAAAGTAAGAATAAAAATGAAAAATCATCTTCAAAAGATAAAAAAGATAAAACTGAACCAACTGATGATAAACGAAAACCTCTTTATCCTTGTCTGATCTGTGATGAGGATCATTTTACTAAAGAGTGCTTGCATAGAGCAGAGGTATCGAAACTCGTTAAGGGTTCGCCCATACCTATTGTCTTGAAGGATCCCTTTCTTGCTCAAGATAGTAACATGATTGGATCTTCCTCGAATACGCTAGAAGATATCTTGATGGTTGCGATGCGATCGCAAGATTATGGTAGTAAAAATCCTGTTGATTGTAAAGAAGTAGAAAATTATAATTCAGTATCAACTACATCTCCCTCAGTTTCTGATCCGCTACAAATCGAGAAACCAAATCCTGACTTAGTAATTAAACTGCCTGCTAAAGGTGTACTTCATAAATCAGCTTTCAATCCACATGTGAGAGCTGCTTAGAACTACAATATTGTTGAAGACTTGGTGATTTCCCCTTCAGCAATGTCGACTTTGGAAGTGTCGCAATCATGTCCAGCCCAAAGAAAATTACTATTTTCAGCCATAGGAGCTGCAGATCTTCAGGATTTGAACCTAATGATCTTCGATTTGGGAAATTTTACACCTCGCCTACCTCATCAAATGGCTTTTCAAATTCCAGTTTTATTCAAAAACAAACATTGCTTTCGTACTGTTATTGATGAAGGGGCTTCTATGTGTATCATGTCGTTAAAATGTTGGAAATCACTTGGTTCTCCAACAATTAACCAATCGCCGACTATCCTCAAAGCTTTTTATGTAAGAGGATTCCATCCGTATGGTATTTTACAAGATCTACCTATAGAGGTCGAAGGAAAAACCGTTAATCTAGATGTGGAAGTGGTTGATGCCCCTCTAGATTACAACCTTCTCTTGGGTCGCAGTTGGTCTTACGCCATGATTGTTGTTGTATCATCGGTCTTTCCTCTCAACATGTTTCCTCATAAAGGAAAGATCGTTAAAATAGATCAGCTCTCATATTATTCATCCAACCCAACCACTATTGATAGCATCCAACATGTCGGAAAATTGACCATCCCTTATAAAGATGTTGGAGTAGGTTTAATTAAAGATTCTGCTTTACTAGGAAATTTTTCCCTGCCTGCTCCCAACGTACCACCTCCTATTGCTAATATCAATATGATTACATCAAGTACTATTTCCTTTGATGATCCTTGGATAGTACCTTCAGACTCAGAACTGGATTCTTTCGACGGTGCTATGCCTTTGAGTCCTTTTGAATTAGCATATCAGGCAGTACAGTCATTTTCTGATACTCCTTCAAGTAAACCTGATCTAGTGAATGTGATCAATGAGGAATAACTTTCAATATGTGTAATATTCCCACTTAGCCCAAGCGAAGGGGAGATATTCAATTTTTCTTTTCTTTGTTTTGTTTTTCATGTTTATGAATAAATGACTAATGGAGGACATGTAAAACTCCTTAGATCAGTGAATAAATCAATGCTCAATGTAAACAAAGCTATATCTAAGCCATTTGCATAAAATCCACTTGTAGGTGTGAAAGGGGTTAAGCTATGAGACTGGGTCAACCTTGATCAAATCTACAACACTGTCTGGATTCAATGTATCTCATAAAGAGACAACGCAGTTCTAGAAGGAGGACCTCATGTGAAAGGGGTTAAGTGATTCAAGGTGGTTTAGGGTTTTTCACATCCTCATCTTATAAAAGGAAGGAGAAGGCTCAAGAGAAATCTTGTTGAATGTATTATGATTTTGGAGAATTTTTCTGCTTAGAAAAATTCTAGTTCTCTGGTTTGTTTAGCAAGAGACTAGTGAGGATCTCCTGTTGGGGGTTCTCCATCCTTCCATTGAGTAGCTCTTGGAGGGTTTTGTGCTTCTTCTCCACTATCTGGAATATGGCCAAGCTCCATCTCTCTTTGGTAGCGTAAATCCAGTGAGGGTTTCATTTTCTAAGTGAGCTGCAACAAGTGGAATCTATATCTATTCATATCTAAGCAAATCTAGTGTGTCTTTTAATCCCCTGGAAGAGTGTATTGGGTCATTGGTGCTACATTTTTAGATCTAGGCATCAAGCCTATTCAGTATTGAAGAAAATAGCAGGGTTTCTCTCCCTTATTTGCGTAATTTCTGAAGAGCAGAGTTACAGGTGTTTGGAGTTCTCCTGGAGGAGAGATCTCTAGTGGAAAGGATTCCTACCTTTCACTATGGTGATCCAGGGATTGGAAAACCAATCCATGTAACCTTTATATATGATCTATTAATTCTATATTTACTGCATAATTTCTAAATATTGCTGCATAACTGTGACTTAGATCTCAGATCTACTCACTGTTGTCCATCATTTGCTGAGATCCCTAAGGGGAGTGTAATAAAGAGCCTCTTTGGCTTCCAGATCTGTTGCAGATCTCTGTTTTCATGCAAGGATCTGTTGTAGATATTATTGATAATAAAATTAAGCTTCAACCCTTCAAAATTACGCTGAAGAGTTTTCTAGTTAATCTCATGTGTTGTGGCACCTCAAACTGAGGGTTTATTCATGGAAATCTCCTGTATTTTTCATATATTTTGCATAACCCATGAAACTAATATTATTTAATGATATTTAATACTTATTTTCATCCATTATATTTATAAAATCATGTTGCTCAAGTTTCAGCAATTTCTGCATACTCAAGGTCATGAAATCGTACTTTCTAAGCCCTTTCGAAATTGGAGGAATTGTTTAATATAGCTAGGATCATTTTTTTGACCTGAAATTTAACATGGGAGTCCTAAATGACCTAATATAAAATAACATCCTGCCATTTACGTTATTTTTACGCATATTTCTTAATACACTCATTTTAGGGCCAAAATCACCGCTTTTCCCCATCCTTTGTCAATAGAATTAATCTCTCTTCTTGATGTTGTACATATAATTTTTTCTGAGGTGTTTCTAAACACATATCATGTTTATTTTCTTGATGCTACTCTAGTATTTTGTTTTATACTGTTGCAGCCCTTTATTGGGCAATTTTCTGAAGACAACTAGGTGTGGGAGATCTGTTTAACCCACCTAGAGTGATTTATTTTGAGCCTCTATTGGATTTCGGTCTTATATACTTTGATATAAGGGATCCGGGGCTGATCCTGGTTTTGAAGCACACATCACGAAAAATGTGTTTTTCGAATATATTTGTTGAGTAGTCCGAGATTGGGAACATTACAATATCAAGCTCGGATTCGCCATCAATTCCAGATCATGTTCAACAAGTATGCAATACTGATGAGCATATTTGTGAATTTTTTTCTATAGATGAATTACCATGGGAAGATCTACATCATTGATCTTCGTTTTTACCTGATATTGATCATTTTGAAATTGATTTTTCCTCCATTTTTACCGCTGATTATGTCAACAAACCCCGAAATCCTTTCACAAATTCCGATTCTGAATTAAACTTCGCAAACATTTATATGAAAATTCCTCTCGACATATCAGTAAAACTAGGAATTGTTGAAAAAATTCATATAGGTGCTTCTTGTATGCCAAATGAAATCCAAGCATATAAAGCCCTATTTCAATAATTATGTGACATTTTTTCCTGGTCAGATGAATAAATGCCAGGAATCTATCCATCAATTTTTGTTCATGAAATTAAAACATAACTAGATGCTAAACCTGTCTGACAAATATTACGTCGGATACATCCGTGAAAAGTTGCCACTATTAAAGAAGAAGCTGAGAAATTACTTCATACAGGTTTTATTTTTTCAATTCCTTTAACAAATTGCGTATCTAATATTGTTCCTATTAATAAAAAACAAGGGACAATACGAGTATGTATCGATTATAAGGATATAAATCGATCTTGTCCAAAAGACAATTATCCAACCCCTTATATCGATCAAATTATTGATGATTGTGCCGAAAGTGAAATGTTTTCGTTTATGGATGGATTTTCAGGCTACAATAAAATCAATATACTCCCTGCTGATCAACCGAAAACAACTTTCATTTCTTTGTGGGGGATTTTTTCTTACTGCAAATTACCTTTTTGACTTAAGAATGCTAGTGCA